>MJUU01056081.1:5986-71996 GCA_002080025.1 Modiolus philippinarum
GTACCTAGTCAGGACCATTGCGGTCGACAATAATAATTCTGGTGGTTTCCACCTGATTTGTCTTTTTTCTCAAGGACTTCGGCTCTTGACAACTCTGTTCTGTAATTTTGTTATAACCTCCATTTAATTAGAGACCACAGTCTCCAAACAGTTAACTGTATTGTCCGTTATGATCGAGATACAAACAAAATACAACCGTCAATTAGTTGTCAAAGCGTTTTATTTCAAAATATTCAATAATTTTTTTGACAATATGAAAATATATGTAAAATGGATTTCAAACATTTATAAAGCATTTTTGCACTTAAGCACACTTTTTATAGCTTCAAATATGTAAAAAAATCTATGCACGAAATATGTGACCTGTGCTCGCTTTTGTTCAAAGTACCCTTTTCGTTGATTTAATCAGAGAAACCATGACAACACTTGCGTCTTTATCTGGCTTTGAATGTGTCCCAGGTGTTATAAAATAATTAATAATTTCATAAATATTATCAAAATATCCTATGGATTTTCTTATTGATGAAACATGCAGTTTTCATTGTAGGAAGACATGTGTGCCCTAGTCACCCGATATTTGATCTTATCAGGAAAACACACTGTTATAAAGATTTATGGAACAATCGCGGGTTTTCCACAGAATAATATAGATTCTGTATCGAAAAGCAGTTGATTATTTGATCCTCCACAAAGAGATTGAAAAATGCTATGAATAGATTTTGCGAGTTTTCGTCACGTTTCAGTAGAGGCCAGAAAATTCGCACCTATGTTCAGTACTTTCTGAATATTGCCACTCTCTTAAAATCAAGTCGTAAAAAATGCTGATTCGCACGAAAAGTTCTCGACTATTATTTATACGTAGGTAACAATGAAGAGTTAATTTGAATTACGATATCTCTGGGAAAATATAAACAATTATGCCCATATCATAATTTGTCCGATTGTTTGTTAATTCCAGGAGGGCTAAAGTTTATTATTCACCAATTACACCTAAACGTAATACTATCAACTCGGTCCGAAAGGAATCGAGTTGACTTCCATATTCTGTTTTTTTTGTTGTTGTTATTTTTGGTTTTATTTTTTGGTTTTGGTTTTGTTTGTTATTTTTTTATTTTATTTATTTATTTTTTTTTGGGGGGGGGGGTATATGAGCAATAAACAGAAAGTCATCTACAGTTTAACAGAAGAAATTTTCACTTTAAATAGGAGATTATTTCTGAAGATTCTGTTCCGTCAACATTGTCACTGGAATTTATTAAGAGAAAACAATAGTCTAATAGTACAAGGATGAATGGAAAAGTTGCAGCTAACAATTTACTCCTTGTCATAGTGAGTACGTTTTCGTGGTTTCGGCTTATAGATTTCATAATGTTATTATTTTACCTGCACCGAAGAGACATAAGTTGTCGAAATGTGCATATGCAAAAACTAAATTCACAGTAACTTCGGTATTTTGTTGTCGTAAAACTCGGCCTTTTTGCTATTCAATGTTAATTGTCCGAGTAGTTACGATTGTCATTCGCTCTCTTGCGCTAAAGTATGCGTTGATTTGACAGATTTGAAACAGACACGCCAATGTTAGTTACATGTACATCGTATGTGAATTTCATCACGTGACACCAAGAATTCGCGATGAAATTGCATCTCGAAAACGTTCTCCATCACAATATAACAACAGAGGACTGTAATTTATACGTGTGTTGTCACACTTTTTCTACAAAATCATGCGTCTGCCGGGTATCCTTCATGTAACCAAATAAAAAAGTGATATGAAATAAATGTATATGTGACAAAATCCCTAGAAATAAAAAGCAAGATTAAGCAAATGGAAGAATGCTTTCATTGTTGTTCTTCATTTTGAAGTGACCATGATGCCTTCAAACAAAGAGCAATCACCCCTACCTCATAACAAGCCCAAAATGGCCAAGCACCGGTCTGAGCAGATTCACTTGCTAAACAACGCTACTTCCATGTATCTTCATTTTTGGTTATGAATAAGGGATCGTCAACAAACATTAAAAGAGACTAATAGGATCTTGCATAAGGTCAGATAAAAGATCGGGATATCACAAGTGTAAGAAATTCCGTCTTTTCTCGAGTGGAGCGTAGCGAAACGAGAGGAAAAGACGTATAATTTCTTACACGAGTGAAAAATATCCCGATCTTTAATTTTGATCTTATGCAAGATCCTATTTCTTCCGTAAAAAGCGAAAAAAGAAACTTCTAGTAACCTTTACTGTATGAACAACGTTGTCGCCATTTAGTATTCTTTACATTGTGACGTCAGATGTTTTATGACGTTAAGTCATGGTTACGATTGTTATATCATTAAAATTTACACGTCTGGTTGGTCATTTACCGGTGTGAGATGAGGTCGCGTGCATCGATCTCACATGGGTCATCTCTCACTGTAAACCACCATTTACGGAAGAATTACAGATCCAATTTAAGGTACAAGTGACACGTACAATTATCTGACGTTTGGAATTTTTGTATATATTGTATTTGTCTATCAATAGTGGTGAAATAGACAACAGAACACGTCACGATCTACCTTTCAACCACAGAAAGCAAATGAGGCAGATATCGACAGGTTAATAGATATAAGATTAGTTGTATTTGGGGTCTGTCATGGGCGACTTCCAAATGGCTGGAAAACGACAATGCAAATATAGAGACAGTTTTCTATGTATTTCATGATTCATAGTTATTGCATGAAGCACCTTGTTAGTGACACACATTTCTGACATCAAAGGTACAAGAAATCTTTTATTTGAGTGTTATTGCCCTTTTGTGCATTTAATGCATTCGTAAAGTGTAAGGCAGTTTAACAAAAAATGCACACGTACTCAATATTAATCCGTCTTGTTTTCTTGTGGTTTTTGCGGTTATTTTGGTGTCCTGTAAATTTCAATTTATACCTATATTTATACATGAACATGATTAATACATTTGGTTGTTATGCACCACAAAACAAAATCTATATGTTTTACAAATGATCCAGAACTATTGTCAAATTACCATGATCAATCAAGACCAACTTTATATCTGCAATTAAACTGAACTTTCAAAGTTTGACATTTGACACAAGATCTAATATATAATAAATAATATGCAGACACAATACTTGTATTATTCACGTTATCACATTTATTATGAAAATGGTTCAGGTTTTGGGGTCAGTAACGACAAGGTTACACACAGTACTATTTTTATGTCGTACAAACATAACTAATGTGGTTTTGTTAGACCTTATAAATGGTTCGACATTTCCGTATTTATTGGTCGCAATTTATACCATTTGATTCTTGCATTTATCTACATTGTTTTCTTACAAGATGCACTTAAGAGCGTGTTCCCTTTTACCACGATTTCTAGAAAAACTAACTGAAAAAGACCAAGATGGTTTGTTTTGGGTCGTTTTAACCTAGAAATGGGATGTTGTCTCCTTGACATTTACTCCATTTCCTTTCTTTTTCAAATTATTGAATTTTCTTTCTCTGGCGATCATCATGGATAAAATATGAACATGAAACACACACAAATTTAAACGAAACTATGACTACAGGAGACCAAAGGACTATGATGAAAAAGTTAGGGTTCCAATTTGTCTACTGGTTTTAGAGAATGTATTCATTGTATTTCTAAGGCCCTATGTGCCCTGCTTGGGTTGATATTAGATCAGAAACCATACTTTAGAAGGAGATCACACAAGGAATATACATGTACTTATTAAATATTGTTCTTATTTGTTGAAGAAGAAAATGTATTCCGTTCTTTCATATTTTCAACTTTTTAACGAGTTCAATTTTGTCTCATTCAAGGACGACAGCCATTCAAAGTTGAACGCGCAATGGTTAAACACCTATAGTAAGATATAACCCCGTTATATTTTTAACAAGTATCGTAGGAGACAAACGATTTTCCTTCAAATCAAAACCACATTTCTTAAAAAATCAATTGATTTGGAATAAATAAAATAACGTCTGATGTGGTGAAGTTTCTTAATTACAGACAAATGACATAACATTTCCTTCCAGAGTTACAGTCAACACACACGATATATAATATTGTTTATAATTGGAAGCAAACTTCTAAAATATAATGAGTTTTGGAATGGAAAGTATTGTTTATCTGAGATTCATCTGGTCAACGTTCTAGAATGTCCTCTTGGAGTACACAAGAAATGTTGCACTCAAGTCCACAGTCTTGGTAATAGAGGTATTTGACAGAGTATCATACTTTTCGTTTATTGTTACGATTTTTTTCATCCAGTGTTGTCCTAAATTAGTGCATATTATAAGGATTCTTCTCTAATATTATCTACAATAATCATTGTTCCTGGACATGTAATGACATGATTTATGCACTCAATCTTTTGCTGGACAATATTTTTCTTCGTTTTGGTATGCAATACTATTTATCTACAGGTCATAGGTATTCCCATGGGTACAAATTGTGCACCTCTAATTGCAGATCTTTTTCTTTTCTGTAACGAACGAGACTTATTACTTTTTTCAATGATAACAGCAGGTATATTGACGATATCCTTACTATTGATAATCCCCAGTTTTTTCATATACTCGATCAGTGCGTACTATCTCTTCTAGAGTATATAATTGTTTTTGGGTCCAGATCACAATATCATGGCGTAGGAAATAGTTCGGTATTTGTCGAGTTTTTATCAGTTTAACTCACCATAGATCAATTATCTGATTACACAAAATTTAAGGGGTGTGTTTTTTCTAATGATTTGAAGCGATTTGTTCATGTTTTGATAGTTAATACTACAAATATTCATACACCACCGTTTCCTCAGCAGGCAGACTACCAAAACTTTTCCCTAGCTCTGCTTGTCCCCTACTGAATTTATGAAATAAATAAAGTCGAGGATTGTCAATTATAAAATGGGACATGATAAATGATGGCAAGTAAGTTTTTCTTTTATTGCTGGAAAGCATAATCAATGCCAAACATTTTCATGCGGAACTCACTGGATTTATCTGTGTTTTAAAGGAACACTCTGTATTCGAATACGAAACAGATATTTGATAACTTTGTGTTGATATGGTAAACAACTTTGATGGTAGGTCCCCTAATAAAAAAATCCCGAAAAGGGAAGATGGATGACGGTATGAAATAGCCCCATTCTCTGTTGGAACACATAACCTATTTTTCAAAAATGCATCTCTTTGAAGTACTGCGTTCGGCCTTTGAACTGTAACTTTCTGTTAAATTTTATCGAAAGACGGTCAGATTTGCTTGCTTTTTGTAAGATGGGCCATGTGTTTGTCATTTTTTTATAGAGACAAAAATGCATAAATTAATGAACATTGTATTATTTTTTGGCAAAATTGGCTGTAATAAAATAATTAAACATGCAAAACAGAAGCCACGCAGCTTAAAATGTCATTTTAATGCCCCAAAAGGGATAACGCCATTTGTCGGCAAGCAAAATTCTTTATTTATACTAGTTTGCCCTCTCAGTATCAGGCTTGTCTATTGATCGTTATGTAGTAGAGTTATCTTTCTTTAAATTCTGTGTTTTTTAATTATCATATTTATGATTATATCATATTTATTTTAATACTTGATTTAATTAAAAAGTATAAATTGTCATTGAATAGAATAATATATAGATATGATGGTCTTTAAATTCTGAATTTTGTTAATTTAAATTTCTATTATTAGAATTTACATGGAAATATTTATTTTTGTATATATTAAATGTAATATAACATGTTTTCAGGCTACTGCAAAGGATAGTAACTAATGTTGCATATCTACTTCTATAGTAGGTATTATTTTACCTCCTGTAAGAAAGTTCTTTTATCAAATTAAATCAAATCAAATAATTTTATTGAACATAAGCACAGTTTTTACATGACATGTGGTATGTAATCCAAAGTAAAAAAGAAAAAAAGGATACAATAACAAAAAGATAAAAAAAAGTATTCAGAGTAATAAAGTATGACATACACATGTATGTGTAATATGTATAACATATTATTTAGTATCTGAGGAAGATTCTAATATGTGATAGCCCAGTACAGTAAAAAATAAAGTGTAATTCGTTTTCAACCATATTTTTACAAAACTTGCAAAATCTTTTATCTGCCGGGAAGAAGGGCCTGCTATATCTGCCTGTTTCAATAGCTAGAGAGTGAGCACTTAGTCTGAACGTAATTTTCCGTAAAATTGAACGTAAAAATAGTAAAACAGTTTTATTTTCGCATAGTTTTCAAAAGAAATAGCGTTGACTGCACTATTGCAATCCCAGAGATTGCAATAGTAAGCACTGCTGTTGTGAAGACTATTGATTTCTACGCCAATCATCACGTGCGAGAGGCGGAGTTTTGATCTGACCGACAAGTTGGTGGTACTTATCCGCGTGATCAGTAATCAAGTTTCTAGGAGTGTCGTTTTCAAAAAAGTTACTTTTGTTTTGTCCTTTTGAAATATATAATTTCATTGTTAAAAATAAGTTTTCTTCATGTGTTTATGTAATGACGTAATGTGTATTGAGATCACTGACACATGGAAATTGACATCGGAATCAGTTACCACAGGAACAGTAAACGATTGACAAATAGCAAACATTTTCAAATTCAGCGGTTCAAAATATAGTCAATAGTCAGTATAATGATAATATTAATGTTGTGCTTTACATTGACTATGGAAAATAGTAGCACTATTGTCCATCACCCTTTCTACTATTTTCGCATAGTCAAAGTAAAACACAACATTATTAAAAACTAATGTTTGAAATGGTTTAATAAAAGAACACTTTGAAGTACCTCACTAGTTTATTTATTAGAAGTACGATGCACAAAGAAAACTATAGTTTATCAAGGAAGAGGCTTTTCTTTGATGTTTGTTAAAGACCAAACCAACTATTGTTTATACGCACAACGCAGCCCATTGCCATTGTTCTGTAATATATATCGTATATCAATTAATTTTAGAAATAAAAGATATGGCCATGTCTTTTCTTTTAAAATCCTTAATCGTTCCGTATAGTATCAGTTCACTTTGATTTGAATAAAAATGTGAAATGTTTAAAAAGTCATATTATTATTATCTATAATAATAATTAGAATTGTGAAAAAAACAAACAAACAAACAGCAAATTAAACAAAACTGAATTAGAAAAGACCCCTGTGCTCGCAAATATCTGTCAAATTAGTGATTGTATTATATATTACACAGTCTGTAAGTGACCTAATATGGTATATACACGGTCAGTAAATTTCATATTGGGCGAGAGCGTAGCTCGAGCCCAATATTCAATTTACTGACCGTGTATATACCATATTAGGTCACTTACATACTGTGTAATGTTTATATCCTGTCGAGAGTCCAGTAAATTGTCAAAAAACCTATTTAAAAACGTACAGTGACGCCGGGTAATGGCGGTCACTGACGGTATATTAATCAGTCACTCGATATGGAATATACACGGTCGGCACGTGACGTCGTTTGACCAATCGACGTCTCAGGAATTTACTAGAGGCAGGATATTACATGTTGCAGGGACAAAGAGTAAATCCGTTGTAAAATTCGGTAATAACACGCGTGTGCGAGACTTCCCGTGAGGTAAGTCGATTTTTAATTCCCAATACCTGTAATTTTAATTAAAACTGTACAGAAATGTCAACAAAACGTTTTTTTATTGAATATTGATAAATTGTCATGGATATTAATTGTAATATCAGGTAAGCACAATTATTAAATGACGATGCATCAGTAAAACAATAACTTTACCATCGGAACATTGTACCCGTACAGACAAACAAATACAAAATACAAATACAAAAAGCTGCTTTATTTAACGTCAGTACAATACATAACATTACAACATAAGCTCTCACGAGCTTTTGATTGATTGATTGATTGAATATTGTTTAACGTCTNCTCAGCAATATTTCAGCTATATCAAGACGAGAACAAGTTTGTTAATAAATAATCACTTTGGGGTATGGAAAGGGTCATGGGACGGGAAATTCTGACTGCCACTGGAAAAGTAGGGTGAAATCGAAAAGGGCGGAGAATTTAGCCTTGTAGCCGATCACCTACGGACCACTCAAAAAAGCTTGCTACAAGGGTTCTTTAACGTGCAGGAAGCGTGGCATTTCTTCCAACACGTGGACCTGAGTTCACATTTTATCCGAAAGATGGGTTGTGTATTTATTAATCCCGCAAAACCACGGAATGGGTCCTATTTCTATATCACGGGACCCTCGGGGTAAGCCCCCGTTTAGGAGGGGTCACACCCCGCAAGCCAGAGATACTAGGTCCTATTTCTATATTCCGGGGTTCCCTCGGGATCCTCTGTTAGGAAGACTCATACTCCAAGCTCAGAGGATGCTGCGGGCTTATTCATAAGCCGGGACCGCGCACGGCGGACGAGCTTTTGAAACCGACACATAACAATCACACATTAAATACACAATACATAGACATACGCAAAGCATACATTGAAACATAGGCATATTAGGGTAAAAGCAAGCACAAATAAAACATAAAAGCTATAGAACATGCTGTAAGCAAATAAAATAAGAGGCAGCACTATAATGGCTAAAAGCTAAGCACAATAAAACATTCAGCCAAATAAATCATGCAATCTAAATTTAAAAGATAAATTTGCAGAGACAGGTAAACTTTGACTAAAATTACGAGGAGTTCCGAACAGATTCTAGTGTCGCATCATTGGAGCGGGTTTACATGCGTGATGTTAACGATTTCGAGTAGTTGCTAATCTCTGTATGTCTCTAGATATTGATAGGCATTTAATTCAATTAAAATCAAATAAAAACGTAACTGTGTATTATCTAGTACATGTGCAGTTTTGACACCCCTCCCCCCCCAATTTTCCATATTGCTAAGAAACAGAAAGGGCTAATGGTGATGCTGAGAGCTCACGACAAGAAGAATCCAAAGAAACGAACCCTATAAAAATGAAATAAAAAAATCATAAACATAAACGCATCTTTTTGTTTTGTTTTTGTTTGTTTGAAAATGATCCTTTTGAAAATTGTACAGGTATTACAGGTATGTAAACAATCGAGTATCCTTGGATATGGTACTTATCTTGTTTATTTTGTAGACATTATTTACCCGCAACAACTGAAATTAAATATAGCTTACAATTTAAAATACTGCGGATATTAACACAGTCTGGTAAAATAAAAGCTAAAATATATGATAAACTGGATGATTTTGATTTCACTATTACTAATTTCCCTTTTCTTGACGGCGACCTTCCTGTAGCTCCTTCCTACGTGGTGTATATTTCTCAACTGGTACGATTCGCACGAGTCTGTTCTACTCTTGACGATTTTAATGAACGTAACCTTACTATCACAGCAAAACTTTTACAACAGGATTACAGATTTCATAAGTTGTTGAATACATTTAAGAAGTTTCATAAAAGATATGAACATTTGATATCTAAATATGTCGTTACTCACTAAGTGCATTTCTAATCATCGTTTTTACGGAAATGTTGTTAGAAATGCCAGAAATTGATTAAAAGTCGAGAAAAGCAGGGACGTAACTTACATTCTTTACGTTATAGCAGTCAGAAACACGGTTGAAATTGGAACTCTCCCTATAACGAGGTAAAAAAGTGATAAAGTATTTTTTAAAGTTTTCGCTACGCTTCTAAAAGTTAATTAGAGATATGTTTTGGTTGCTTTTGTCACATATTGATATTGATATGGTGTTTTTCATTGATTCTCACAGAAAACCGAGGATAAAAAGCTATCGTTATTACAAAATTATCAAACATCGGTCATAACAGTGGTTACTTTCTAAACTGTACTGTTTTTTGGCATATTTTTATTTTTTAATGAAAAAAATCATGGGTATAGTAGAAAGAATGTGCTTTCATTTGCATCCATTGAAAAGTTCGCACATAAATGCCACGATTTTATATTTAATTTCAAAGTTGGACATATTTTGGCGGGAATAAAAACATTTTTAATCGAGTTCACCGACGTCTAACTTAGCCAAGCATAAACTTTAATCAATGAACACTGCTTCAATACAAATTCCGTGACATTGTTACTGAGAAAAACGTTTTAATTAAAGATATTGAATATCATTTAAAACATTTATTGTGAACTTGAAGCGAAATATTGAAATATATATCTTGATTCTACATAGAGATCAACCATTAAAGGATTTTTTTTTTAAATACTGAAGACACAACCCGATTTTTTATTTTTGTTTTGCCTCAAGAGTTTTCGTTAAATTTTTTTCCGACAATATCTTCTTTAAAATTAATGTTGCAAATTAAAATTAATCAACAATAGACCAAATTTAGACACGAATTAAAAAAAAACCTCTCCAAGGGAAAAGATCTTTTCGTATTCATTCTACCATATTTTTTTAAATGTTAACTTATACATGTAATTCAAAATTAAATGTGTACCACGATATCAAATCCCAACCCCCTTTGCGACAAGATGTAAATGTCTACACTTTCCCATTAAGGGGTGGCTCGAGGGGTGTTCATCTCCCCTAAAACAAAAAAGTAGGGTAAAATCGGGAGTTTTTTGCCAAAAATTTGTCTAAAAATATATTGGTCATTTTTTTTTAAATTGCATCCCATCTAATTATACATCCTGAATCTGTCCTGACATACTGGTGTTAATTTCCGTTTCCTGCTCTCCATATATCTTTGTATTTTTCCGCAAATAAAATAGTTAGTCCTCACCACATGGGCTAGTGATAGAAAAAAAAAACAACATATGTTCCTCAACTATGTCAATTGCCGAATCGACAATAATTTCAATAGTATTATACTTTTGTATAAAGTATTTTACTGAATATCAAAATTGTAAGAAGGTCGAAACTCGACAAAAATGCACAAGTATGTATGTGAAGATGGTGCGATTAGAGGTTTCATGGTTCTCCAACGATGAGAAAAAAAAGAATTAACTTGGAGGTCACGAGTCCTGTTACGATTTCTTCTGTAAATACAAATTGTAGTAAGTTACAATTTTTTCATAGTCCAAGTATATGCATTGCCTTGTGTGAAAAGTCTTTTTATCACCTTAAATTGTTAAAGAGTTGTCGACTAATTTTGATTGATTGATTGATTAGTTAGAGTTTAACGTCCAATGAGCAATATTTCAGCTATATCAGGACGAGAACAAGTTAATCAATTCAAAACAAATTGTAAGTAAAAGAAGAAAGAAATAAAGGTGGAAGGGACAACCGGGGCAACGACTTTTGATTGCCACTGAAAAGGGGAGAAATGGGTAGGGGCAGGAAATTTAGCCTTCTATACGACACCCAGTGCGTCTGCTCTCTTTAGAGAAATATAGAAGGGGTCTTTATACTGCATGGAGCGTGGCGTTTCTCCACACAGTTTGGCTACAATGGTTCGCGGTCAGGCTTTACATGTTGTTTTTCTTCTAGTGTGCTTCATACCTGAGCATGGATATGAACTGTTTCAAATCGAATTCAGAAAGGAAGATACAAAGCGCAATTATAGGTTGTCAGTAGTCCTTGCCTGGCTTTCGACATTTGTAACTTGTCAACGGGTTTGATTTGATTTATGAAGAGGTCTATGAAGTGAATTTAAGATTTTTGGAATCTGCAGTTCACCGGTGTTGTTCAAAACAATTTAAAGTTATGGCATTAGCAGTTTTTACAGTAAACACGAGATTTAATGTTTTATATCTGGAAAAAAGCAAAAAGACCACTATTTTGCTAAAAAAAGTCTAATCTTCCTGACGTCTAACCGGATAATGATATTCTTCAACTTAATTTATTAGTCTGATTAAATATCATGGTACACTTGCAATTAATCTATGTCACAATTTGAAGCTGACCATTGTTATTGAAACGACATTATGGGCTAAATCGACGACACTGACGCTAGAAATACAGTTATTTCCAATCAAATGATACATATACGATTGCTACTTATTTACGACCCCCCTTTTTTAAGGCTTTTTCCAAACACACACGCACGTAGATAAAGTCACGTAATATATCCCATTAAATAAAAGTAATGTCACATTTTAGTGTTCTGACTACCTTATCCGAACTAATTACAACATAAAACTTAAATGTCAATACCATTCAAAAGTGAAAAAAAAATCAGCACGATTTAGTTTTTTCAAGTCAAACACACCCTTTTAAAAATGTACACAAAGCAATTGTCTCCCCTGGATTCACCCTAACAACGGATTTTCTAAAATGTACCGATTTTTGGCATATGCTTCTATTTTTTTTGAAAATCGACTCTTGAATTTGCATTGGGAAGGCCGATCGAACAAATGCGTGCTTTTTCTCGCACAGCCGGATTTGAATTTTTTGCGATTTTTTTTCTCATCGACCAGTTGTTAATAAATGCCTTCCGGGTCGACATAACAACGACTTCAACTCCTATTTTGCAATGTTATTTTTGGTTTCAGCGTCTTTTGTAAACATGAGATTGAAAGAAAAACTGCTTGCTATCTGATCTGTTTTGTTATAATCCCGGTATTGAACGATTTTTTAATGTTACAGTAACATTTTCAGGACCTGTCCAAACCGCCGCGTCCATTTTGGAGGTAAAAGTTTTTGGCTAGATTTTGAAGAGTTCCTAATTTAAAGGGTAGATAATTTTCGTCAACCGGGTTTCTGACTGATAGGGGATATCGACAAGATATCTGCTTGCATTCGTTAAATTAACTTTGAGACATAGTGACCGGAAAATTTTACACACATACTGGCCTCTCACTGATACTGCCGATGTCTACTGAAATTTATGATGATTCTTGACCAAAACCTTCGGGAAGTTTTGAGTTTTATTTTTCTCCCGTAGTGCGACAGCGTTCTACCAGCAGACTAGACGCCTTGAACTAGCCGGCAGCTTAGCGGCGAGCACCCCTTGACCCATCTTTCAAAATTACGTATTGTCTTTTTCTCGCCATTCAAGATTGTAGTCATGGAGTTAGTAGTCTGCCTGTATTTGTTTTTTTTTGTGTGTGTATTTTTATACTATAGGGAAACGGCACACATAGAGGGGAGGTTTGGGTACCCATAAATTGGTTTAACACTACCGCTAGCTTTTGCTAGTACCGGTACCAAGTCCGGCTGTCCAGAGTTCCTATTGTTGCCTACGTTTGTATTTTGTCTAATACGTGTTTTTCCTGTGTAGTTCCCTGGCAGATTGTGGCATGTAATTAAAATTTTCAGCCATTGTAGGCGTTTCCTGTTATCCATTTTTTTACCTAGTTTATTTTTACAAACTTTCCTCATGTATTCTTTTTATTTTAATTCTGAATTTCTAGTAGCTAAGGCGTCCTTTCGTACGAAAACTTCCAGTTCATATTTACGTTTAATTTATAAACCAAAAAAACTAAAAAACTCTTTAAAAGATAGAAGAAACAACAACGGAAAATATATTCCCTGCAATAATTGATGTCACCTTCGTCAACCAACACGATAAAAGTTTCTTGTTTGCAATGGTATAAACTACCTCAAATACCGTTTTTGTTGAAATATGAGAATAGTGAAATTGTATTTTGAAACCCATTTTCAAAAGCATTTTGAAAATAGAGGCCGCTGTAAAAACAAAAGTTGAAGAGACCTCTCTGACTCTGACACAGCCATCCAGTTATTTATCAAGATTCAATTGTACTTTGATGAACATATCTTTTTCACTGTCTACCACCTTTCAATTGCAGTTGCTGTTGAGTTGCTATCGGACACTACTGCAATTGAAGGGGAGGTGTGTCTCACCATAAAACCGTTTAAACCATCATTTCTTTTGAAATTCCCGTCGGAACTATTGCAGTTGACACATTTCCCGTGGTTATGTACCTGCTTTGTATTATTATCCTTTGGATTTTGGCTCTTTACAATTCTATTCGGTAATTTTGTTATTGCCCTGATTTTAAGTTTTTTTATGATTTAACTAATCAGCAACAAAATATATATGAATACTCAGAATTCAAACAAACCACTGAAAATGCTAACTAAAATTTTAATCATATTAATACTAAGTGTATGATAAAAAGCCATGATATATATTTAGCAACACCTTGCAATATTTTTTAGTTTTATTTATGCCCAGAAGACATAAGTTGTCGAAATGGGAATATGCAAAATTAAAATTAACAGCAATATCTTATTTTGCAATATCAGTAATCCAAAGCAATCAAACCACCATCAAACATTTATATTTTTATTTTGTTGGTGCTTTTTTCGCTTCTTTGTTTTGCTAGAGTTTTTTCTTGTTTTCTTTACTGTTGTATTGTTTTGGTTAATTTTGCTTTTTTTTTTAATTAAAAGATTTAAACTGTCAAAATGCCAAAATTCATTCATACATATTTTTGCAGCATCGTTGGAAACGCAACCATCAGTAAAAACAAAAATGTTTTTTTTTATACATCGATTAAGATTCATTTGACTGGTAAAAAAACGTCGGGAAAAAATCAATGATGAGTAAATCAGAAAAAGAATCACGAAACAAAAATCAATGATGAGTAAATCAGAAAAAGAATCACGAAACAAAAAGATAACAGTACATCGTACCAGGATATGAATCACTCGGTGAATTTGTGAGGTACTTACATACATTTACCAGTCTTTTCATTGAGTCACCTCTGTCTCTATCCAAAATCTTTCGGTTTGGATTTTTTCCCTGCATTTGGGTGAGTGCGTAGATTGACAATCCTTCCATGGTGACACATCTGGTCTGACGCTTTAGGAGTTCATGTTGTCATTAGAGAACCCTACTATGTTAACACATCTGGTCTGACGCCTTAGAAGTTCATGTTGTCATGACCTAGTTTTTTGGAATCGTGTATTCCAAAGGATGAATCAGCTGTGACTACCTGAATGTTATGTGTCCTTGCAGTTTGTGAAAGAGTATCAAATGAATCTGATAGTTGCGAAAGAGAGTTCCTATCGTTGTCTTTGTTTGTCTTTTGTCTTTTTATTGTTTTTCTTGTGCAGTTCCCTTGTGGATTGTGGCATGTGATTGTAATGTTGGACCATTTTATGTGTTTCCTGTTATCTTTCCTTAATAAATTCCGTATTAATGTAATTTCTATTAATGCGACACGATAAATGTCTTTTTAAAGTAATGTACAACTTATTGGAGTAAATTAATGTTTTATTGACTCACATAAGCTAAGACACTTAGCCATGTCGCATCTAGAGAAATTCAATGTGACATATATAAGGAACTTCTCGCGCCGCTGCTAGGTCCGTGACTATCAATTCCACTGTTATCGAACAACCACATAAAGTTTTTGTCCAAAATTTTAATTGGTTTTGTTCCAGGGTTAGAAAATGATATTAACCTTTTGCCACCAGACAGAACTTTCAAAACAATATATGCCTCACTGAAAGTATGACGGGCAGGTCATGCTGTCCGTTCCGGAGTACATTGTACCTGATGTAACTCTCAGTTTAATTGGAGTTCACACCTTGAGTGCCTTATTTTTGAATGTTGTGTTTTTATTTCTGTGTTTTGTAGCTGTCTAACGTCATTATTCTCTGTGTTCCCTTGTTGGCCATGTCTTTGGACTTCAATTTTTGTAATTGCCAATCCTTTGTTCCTTCGGCATTCTACTATCTGTTTGTTACTTAAGAAATATGAGAACTTGTATCCAACAAAATATTATTAAACTAGACTCACAATGTATAATGAATCCACAGTAATAAAAATATACAACAAATGATGATGAATATTCAGTATTAAAGTCATTAAAATATCATGAATCTATATTAACAAAGAACCAAATAAATTCATTAGTGTAAATACAGTTACCAGTTATTAAACAAACTATTATATATAAACTGAAAATCAAAGTAACATGAAAATCGCATGTTTAGCAACAATACTGAATCCACAGAAATCAAACAGACATGCCAAATTTGTATGGAGATTCATGATCTCAATTTACATATGGCGCCAAAAAAAGGTAGTTAGATGGAGATAACTAGGGTTTGCATAATTTGCATGTTAAAAGTGATACCTAACAATTAAGCAATGACGGGATATGGAATAAATGCTCATGAGACGAAGTTTTTACAAATACATGGTAAAACAAAGCAATGGAACAACGCTTTTATTGTTTTTCTTCATCTTGAAGTCATCATGAGGCCTTCAACAATAAGCTTTGCTCATACCTCATAGTAAGTTCGAGACGGCCCCTAGCACCGATTTGAGTGGAGTTCATTGCTAGATATCGAGCAACGCTACTTCCATGCCTTGGTAACCATGGATGCGGGGTCTTGAACAAACCTAAAATTAGCTGGTAAAGTTTTCTTGCAATTGCTGTCATCCGTTGCCCGACAAAAAGACCAACAGAAGACAATCACAACACTTCAACAACCACTGGACACTCATCGAGTCAAAAGTATTAAAACTTTCAATTAGGTATGATTACTCTACCTACTACCTACGTTAATAAAGAAGGCAGGTTTATATAGCCAGTAAACCGACTGAGTTAACGGATCAATTCTTTAGCTAACTCAGATGGCTGGCCGGAGAGCTGAAGTTCCAGGGTTCAACTCCAAGAGACGGCGATCCGTGCTCTCCGGTTAAAGACACATGAGATATTTAGTCCAATTGTTTATTAACCTGATTTTATCAATGATAGAGACTACCGGTGTTTTATTAAGTTCGTGCAGAGTGTGATGAAATTGTACTTTTGTACTTTTTTAGCCTCAATTTTTGGTAATCATGATGGATTAAGATTTAGACACATTTTGTTGTCAAGCTACATCTTTAGTCGTCAAACTTGGCACATTTTTTTTTCAAATTATGCCTTTTTTAGTTCTTAGTTATATCTTTTCATTCATAAGTATACTTTAAGTTGTTTTTTATAAGTCAATCATTTTTACACGTCAAGTAAATGTTAAATACAAGTAATCATTTATAATGACAGATATGTGTCGCCTACAGGTAACAAAAACTAACATCATTACGCTCCGTGACCTACTGATCTATTGCTTTACATCGCAGACATTTCGACATGGAAAAACGCATTTCTTCAAAGCGAATGTTATTTTTTGCGATGCGTCACTGAGATATAAAACCTCAGTGATCCATATTATACTGCTAGACCAGGAAAACAATTGAGCTACTTTTTAAACACTTATCGAGTCTAATATCGAAATTTTTTTTAACTAAAAGCTCTGTCAAACTGTAACGTTCTAGCTAACGTGTGTCGACGTTCGTGAATTTTTGTAAGGACGTTGGCACACGCCGTAGAAATTGAAGAAATTCTCTTGTTTGACGCATTCATAACGTCAGGCAAACGACCTCCAGCGCACCGAAAACTTATCCATGACATGTCTGCAACGCTCACAAACGCATGACGACGTTTCAGATGCGTTTTACTAGCGTACCTGACGTATGTCGAACACATCCATAACAATTTTCTAGCATTCATAGAACCTCTGTATGCCGTTTTGACGATCTTTCATCAGATCTATTGGAAATTCTTCAACCTTATATCATCTATAAATGTAGTAATTGAGAGAAATGCCACTGATAAGAGAAAGGTCCCCCAAAATCACAAAATTAATTTTCAACACAATATGTTAGTCTGGTGCTAAAAAAGCAGTTACTAGTATTTGTATTTGTTATTGGCAATTTGTCTTGCTCTCTAGCCATTTTTTATAATAAAACATTTGCTATTACGTTACGTTAACGTGTGCCGAGGTGTGAGAAAATTTCCGTACACGCTGGTGTGCGTTGTATAAGTTAGAGGCACATTATTAACACGTTACAAAGACGGCTACGTACGTTGATGTGCGTTGTTGAACGTTGGGTGCGTCGGAAAATTTCACCAAGTTCGTCAACGTGTTGTTTATAAGTTGTGCACAACGTTAGACGAACACTACAGGTACGTTATGCACGCAAGCTTGCGATATGTAGTAGTTTATGGAATGTTGTTTGAAACGTGTAAAAAACGCAAACCGAACGTCCTTGCAACTCAGGAGTAAGTATTAGTCAATGTTTTATTATGAGAGCAAGACAAAATTCCAAAGGAATATGAATAGCTGTTTTATTTAAGCCCCAGACTGACATATTTTTGGGAAAATAAATTCTGTGAATTTTGATGGACCTATCCCTCCTGCGAATCTGTCGTATTTTCCCTTGGCATTTTTATCCATTTCTACCTTTGCAAATGACATTGGTGCGAAGAATTTCAAACTGATCTCAGAGAGGATCGTCAAAACGCTGAAAAGACGTTCTATGAATGCTAGCAGATCGATATGGGTGTGTTTGGTTTACGTCAAGTACTCTAGTAAAACGCCTTTGATACGTCGCCATACGCTGTTACACGTTTTGTGAGCGTTGCAGACAATTTATGGATATGTTTTCCGTGCGTTGTAGGTCGTTATCCTGACATTATGAAAGCATCCAACAAGATAATCTCTTCAATTTCTTCGGTGTGTGCCAACGTTATTACAAAAAATCGCGAACGTCGGCACAAGTTGGCTAGAACGTTATAGTGTAATAGGCCCTTTACCCCTTACTACATATTGCTAGCGTAACGTACCACTAGCGTTCGTCTAACGTGTGCATAACTTATCAGAAACACGTCGGATGTAGAACATAAAACATGGGTGTAGAGTTGCTCTACATCTAGTAATGAACTCCGCTCAATTTGGTGCTAGGGGCTGTATTGAACTTACTATGAGCTATGAGCAAAGTTCGTTGTTGAAGGCCCCATTATGACTTCAAGATGAAGAACAACAATAAAAGCGATGTTCCATTGCTTGCTTTTCCCATGTATTTGTAGAGACTTTTCATTTGCATTTACTTCGTATTCCTTCATTGCTCAATGTGCGTATAAAGTTTAAACATTTGTTACACAAGAGTTCATGTGTTCAAATTTCATTGTTTCAATACATCCTGATCTCAAATTTCGATTACAAATATCTACCTACAGCTTTATATAAACTCTCATACCGTGTACAAATGTGGTGTCGATGGAATTAGTCTACCACACCTGATGGGTTGTCAAAACGAAATCTTTCCACTGTTTAGCATCGTCCGGTACATTTACCTTTTGAATGCTTGAATAGTTATTTTTCGAAGAAAAGTTAACTTATTTCGGTATAATAGTAATTTGCAACTGTGCTTGTGAAAAGTAGGGGTGTAAAGATGACAAGCTCCTCTAAATCAAGTAATCATCAAGGAATTGCACATGCGATCAATATTACTAAAAGGTAATTGATATATATTTTCAAAATTTGGTAATCAAAGAGGGGAGTCTTTTGATCAAATAACAATTCAAAACTACACCTAATTAAATAATCACAAGTAAAATCATATAAAGCAATCAATAAACAAATGAGAAGGTTCAGTAAACAGTTTTTATATATAAAAAAGAAGCACAAACGAATTTGAGATCCATAAATAAGTAATCACTATAAGCTGTCAATACCAACACCACAAATGACAATAATGACATAAATAAACAATGAAAGTTTTGAACATTTATTGTTGTTACCTTATTTACAGGACAATTAAATAATATGTCATATTTTAAAGAGTGTGACTTTTACGGGATAATGAGCTATTTGATAACAACAGATCCAAGGTTGGTTCAAGGTCATACATCGATTCGTAATATAGTGATCGTCAAAAATATATGAATTTATAGCCCGTGAACCGCGAAAAAGCGACCGATTTAAGAATTAGTTTCGAAGAACATAATAAGTCACAAAGCAGTCAATTTTTTAAAACAGCCCAGGTTATTGTACACTTCAAATTTTCAACTAGTTGATCACTATTAAGAGATTTGTCGAAATTTAGTCCCTGTAACT
This sequence comes from Modiolus philippinarum, assembly GCA_002080025.1. NCBI lineage: Eukaryota > Metazoa > Mollusca > Bivalvia > Mytilida > Modiolidae > Modiolus > Modiolus philippinarum. Next base: position 25,787 of record MJUU01056081.1, read on the forward strand.
GTATATGTTATCAGAAGCTCCGTCCAGAATGCCATGTCTATGCAGGGTAGACATCTCATTGAAAGGAAAGCTAGAACGCAAAACTGGATTTCCGAGAGAGGAACTCTCGTGTAATTGAAGGCGGAAAACGATCGCCTCAAATACCAGTAGGAAGGAACAACTGGATTCCTGAATTATTGGAAAACATACAATTTTAAACCCGTTGAAAACAAACTACTTGTGAAATTGAAGTGCCCTTATAATTTTCCTAGATGACAATTCTTTTAACTAAATTTTAAGTAACGAAAAACAATTAAGCTTTAGCACTATAAATATATTCAATATACATGTGCATCACCCTTAGCTCAACAGTGTTAATTAATTAGTGATTCCCTCTCAAGGTATTAAAGTATTGATTTTTTTTTCGTAAAGTAATAAAACATTTACCGGTGTGAACACGACTCAAAAGTCTCTCATTTCCCCCTTTCCAATGGAAATCAAAACTCGTTGCACCGGTTGTCCCTTCCACTTTTATTCTTTCTTCTTTACGTAACATTTGTTTTTTAATTGATTAACATGTTCTCGACCTGATATAGCTTAAATATTGCTCACTTGACAACAAATCAATCAATCATTCGGCATTTCTATATTCAGTTGGTCGGTATACGGTCAGCTTTTAGGCACTGGGGCATTGTTTCCGCCTTCAAATGCACGAAACTCCCGTAATGCTAAAGTAATTTGTTGTATATGTTTTGGATCTGTAGATTATCATACCAAGAATTTTAATGATGGAATAGAGAAATAAAAGCGCTCACTGATGGATAAATATATTACGGTATCGTATTAGTGCCATTTTTAGTTCGCCTCAACGAAGTTGAGGGAAACTATTGGAGTACCCCCGGCGTCCTCGTCCGCGTCCGCGTCTACGTCTACGTCCGCGTCCGCACTTGGGCATATATCTCTGCAACTATGAAGGGTAGGGTCATCAAACTTTGTGTGCAGATGCATCTTGGGCTATCACACAGCCTCCAAGAAAATTAGGTCTCTTTGACCTATATTTTCCACTTGACTGGCTTTCATTTAATTTTAGGTCCGAGTTGATATCCCGGTAACTGTTCATGGTAGGATCATCTAACTTTGCATCTGCATGCCTCTTTGACGGTAGGTCAGCATCCAGGCAAAATTAGGTCACTTTGACCTATATTTTTCGCATGATCGACTTACATTCAAGTTTACGTCCCAGTTCAGATCTAAGCAACTGTACATGGTAGGATCATCTAACCTTGGATGTACACGCATCTTTGGCGGTAGGCCAGCATCCAGGCAAAATTAGGTCACTTTGACCTATATTTTCCGCATGATCGACTTACATTCAAGTTTATGTCCGAGTTCAGATCTAAGTAACTGTACATGGTACCATCATCTAACTTTGCATCTGCATGCATCTTTGGAGGTAGGTTAGCATCCATGCAAAATTAGGTCACTTTGATCTATATTTTCCGCATGATCGACTTACATTCAAGTTTACGTCGAGTTCAGATCCAAGCAACTGTACATGGTAGGATCATCTAACCTTGCATGTGCATGCATCTTTGGGGGTAGGTCAGCATCCAGGCAAAATTAGGTCACTTTGACCTATATTTACCGCATGATCGACTTACATTCAAGTTTATGTCCGAGTTCAGATCTAAGCAACTGTACATGGTAGGATCATCTAACCTTGCATGTGAATGCATCTTTGGGGGTAGGTCAGCATCCAGGCAAAATTAGGTCACTTTGACCTATATTTTCCGCATGATCGACTTTCATTCAAGTTTATGTCCGAGTTCAGATCTAAGCAACTGTACATGGTAGGATCATCTAACCTTGTATGTGCATGCATCTTTGGGGGTAGGTCAGCATCCAGGCAAAATTAGGTCACTTCTCCGTTTATGTCGGAATTCAGGTCTCGATAACTGTACATGGTAAGATCATCTTGCCTTTCTATAAGGATTGGTAAATGAGCACCCTGGCCAAATTGGGTTTCTGTGTCCATGTGCCATAACGAGGCGAACTTTGTGATCGTTGATTACCTATGTTTACATTTAGAAAAAAAATTATACTTTAATCTGTAAAATTGACACTTTAATGTGTAAAATTTACACTTTTTCTGTAAAATTTATACTGTTTTAATGGACAAGTATACGGAAAGATGTCATGCATCACGTATATGTAAATGTTTTATGTCAATAATGGTTTCTATATTCCAATACAGAACAAATAGACATTCAAACAATATGATTCAACCAGACTCTTACATGTTAATTTACACTAATTCCAGGTACGTTTGCTAGGGATTCCTACAAGCAGATGTAGAATTGCATGTTGTGAGTGCAATGCAACAAATGTCTGCAGTATTGAATAGAGCCAGACAAAGGAGGGAGGAAGGATGAGTTTTGGGTGGAAACTGTTTTCCTTGAACATTATAAAAGATCCTTTAGCTATTATGTAAAAGAAGGACATCCAAGTGAAATAGAAAAGAGCTTAGAAAACTATTTCAAGTGTGAGTGGTTGTTTGTTTTAAATTCATTCAACAGTGGAAAAACATGGTACAAAATTACAAAGCATTCCTTGGCGCTGACTTACAACATTATAACAAATTATTTGAATTCTTTCTCGTTTCTCTTTAACTTCTCTGAAACAGAACAATTTGGCATTGCGATTCAGTTAAAAACCGACACGAAAACACTGCAGCGCATACCGTTTATTTAGTAAATCACGGGACTTTTGAATCCTGTTCATTCCTAAAAATATTCTAATATTATACCAAAAAATCAATTTATGAATATCCTTTGAGGGAATCACCACGTAATTAACACTGTCGAGCTAAGGGTGATTTATATTTAACGTTTTTTAGCGCCTAAGTTTAAGGTGAAGAGTCAGTAAAAAAAAATCTCATAGAATTTTTTTTAATTTTGCATGATGATAGATATTATCAAATTACATAGAGATATCGAAAAAAAATTGGGGGTAACCGAATTAGTTTTTTCATGACAGCTGCCAGAAGTTAGTATTCGAAACCCTCGATTTAACAAAGAAATAACGTGAAAATCATGAAAGAAACCGTGAGATTTCTGTTTAAATGTCATTCTAAAGTAAAACCTATACATAGAATTTTTCAAAAAACTAAATATATATTTTAAATGTGCTGAGAAACATATTGATGTAAAAAAATTTGGGGGTCACCGGTTTTGTTTTTTCGCGAGAGATATTTGGCATCAGCATGGCATGTCAATTTTTTAGCAAATTGCGACGTCGCATATAAAGATAGAACGTGACGTCGTAAATCCTCGAATGATTTGCTTTCAAGCGGGTTAGCAGCGTATAAGAATTATAGATAGGAACTTTCTTATAACATGTTTTCATGTGTGTGCTATTAGAAAAAGAGAGCATGGACAGATTTAACATTAAAAAACTAAAAAACGGGAGAAAAACCATTTGTATCTTATTTATACAAATCTTTTCAAATTCTTTAGAATGTTTTATTCATTAAAGTCGGGCGTCTCAGTTAGTACTTTATTACGGACATAGTTCTATACTGATATATTTACTTTAAAAGTAGAAATAAACAGAATAAGATAATAATTCAGAACAAATATCAAGGTAGAAACATATACAAATACATGCAAATTAAATGAGTATGTAAATATCCAGACGTATATTGATGAATGTGTATCCAAAGTTTCCGCGGATTTCCGTATTCTCTACAAAAAAAAGCATCTCTAGTAAGTTTCATATAGCAGAACAGGCTTATTCTGTCAATCCAACTATTCTCCTAATGGAACATGTCCAGGTTATAAGTTACAACAACCAATCTTATAGAAAATGTCCAGGTTATAAGCTACAACAACCAATCTCATAATGGAACGTATCCAGGTTATTTGTTATGACCAATCTCATTATGGAACATGTCCAGGTTATTTGTTACGTCCAATCTCCTTGCATAATATGTCCAAGTTATTTGTTACAACCAATCTCCCAACGGAACATGTACAGGTTATTTGTTACGACCAATCTCTTTGTGGAATATGTCCAAGTTATTTGTTACGACCATTTTCCTTACGGAACATGTCTATGTTATTTGTTACAACAACCAATCTAATTACGGAACGTGTCCAGGTTATTTGTTACAACCAATCTCCTAGCGGAACATGTCCAGGTTATTAGTTACGACCAATCTCCTTGCGGAATATGACCAGGTTATTTGTTACGACCAATCTCCTAACGGAACATATCCAGGTTATTTGTTACAACAACACATCTCATTACGGAACACATCCAGGTTATTGTACGACCAATCTCCTTCTTGAACATGGTCAGTTTATTTTTTACACACTATATCAGTATGGTACGCTTCCTTGTTATTTAGAATCATTTTCTTGTTGAATAAAGCTCTTATAGGCTTGACTGTCGACATAGTGATTCAGTATTCAAAAGTAACATTGGGTCTAACAACGATGCAACAATTCGTATAAGGCCCATTATGATCATAGCTGTGATATAAGGCTTAACGTGAAAAATAGATTTTTCATCATATTTTTCAATGTAAACTTTTACACTTTAAAGTTTTTCGTCTTTAGTTTTTCACACCGAAGTCTCTCTACACTGTTCATTAGACCGATCTCTATTTTGTCCCATTTTAACAATGCTACTGAAGGTAAAACCCAGGTTTAATTTTCAAAAAAGAAAAAAAAACATTATGTATTTCTGATAAAAATACAAAAAGGGAAAAAGTTATAATCGAAGTGAGAGTAAAATGCGTATTACAGGGAAACATGTTGTATTGTACAGGCTTCATGGCGTATTATGCTTAACCCAAAATATTTAATCCTATAGTTAGATATCATGATATTGTTATGCATAGCCTTGAATATTGTTTTGCCTATCCTGATCACTTGAAGTCCCGTTCACTTGCACAAAATAAACACACGTATGTGTGTTTATTTTGTGCAGCTAAACATGTAAATTCACACACGTGTGTATAGTCAATTCTTTAAATGAGTAAAACCGGAATTACCTATTTATTTAACAATTGTCTATCCTTCAACCTGACAATACTTATTCTCAAGAAATGAAAGTCCTAGATAGGAGTTTATAACCCCCCTCCCTGTTGGACTCGGGACTTTGGCCTTATTTTAGTCGTACTTTGGACTTGACCACTTGAGTCCATGGACTCCGCGGACTCAAAAGTCATGGCATTTTGGATTTGTACATCAAATTGAAAAAAAAATAAATAAAAATGGATTCTAGACTTCAACTCAATTTAAGAGTGTACTCTGGACTCGGGGTGGGGTTAGGGGGTTATACTCTCGGATAGTTGTTAAATTTTTCCAACACAATTTGATATTGAGGCATTACTATTATTTTGACTCTATTATCGCGCCATAGATATCATGAGGGAAAAAAATGAAACAAAGATTCTCTTGCTACTATTCATTTTCCGGTTACTGTGTTATTAAGTAAATACTGAACATTTTGGTGATGAGTTGTTTTATTGGGAATTGTTGACGACACAACAATGCAACCTGAAAAACTGACATAGGCTGTCTTTACATTAGAACTAGATGTTATCGATCTTAATTAAAAACCTTTTACGTTCACAGAATCGATTGCGATCGATTGCAATCGGATTTATCATTCTCATTAAAACCGATTGGATCGATCGATCGCATGCTTTTTTCGAAGAACCTAAATCGATTGAAATCGATCCCAACTATTCTCATCAAAATTCGTCTCAATTTAAATCGATCTTTTTTAGACCACCTCTTTCATATTGGACCAAAAAAGATCGATTGCAATCGATCTATTTATAGTGTGGATAGCCGCAACTGATTGAAAACGATTCGGATCGATTCGAATATTGTAAGTGTGAACGGGGTCATAGAAACTATACAAATTAGTGTCATACACAAAACACTACTATTATTTTATATAATACTGATATATGAAATTGGAATGGCGTGAGTAATACAAATGAACTCAGAAGAAAAGTTTTCATAAATCAAAATATCCTCAACTTGAAGAGAAAAACCACACACATTTGGAGTTGGCAACGGGTACGCGAGTATCGTCATCCGGATTAAAATTTAGCAATGTATACAACGATGAGAAAAAAAAACTTTTTTTCTCATAACAACGGTTGTCAGAGAAATTTTATTAAAAGAAAAAAAAATCCGTTATTCCATTTCATTTCATATTAAGTATGAAATATTTTCCTTGTGAGACTTCAATATTCCCGTAAGACATTGTCACTGCAGAGTTGCGTTGTAAATTTTAAATCAAAATTTCATCTCATGCATTCAGACAAAAGAAACCTGATTCGACCTTAATAATATATCGCATTTACAACAGTTACATTGGGGTTGGAAGTACATTTGAACTCCAACTTTACACATTCCTATCAAAAGCGACGTCCCTAGCGGGAATAGGACATTTCACGCCAAAATTACGTCCCCTCTTACTGTTACGTCGCAGAAAAGTTGTTTTCACTACGTGGCGCTTTTTTACTGACTCTTTACCTTAATTGTTTTTCCTCAATTAATTTTAAGTTAAAGAATTATCATCAAGGAAATATTATATGTATACACTTCAAATTCTTAAATATTTTGTTTTTTAGGTGAGATGTATATTTCAATAGGCCAGGAATCCAGTCATTCCTTTATACTTGCATTTGAGGCTGCTGTTTCCGCCTTCAGTTACAAGAGAGTTCCTTTCTCGAAAATCCAGTATTGTTCCAAGTTTAAATTAACCAAAATATTAACACGACACATCTAAAAAGATATCTTGGTTATATTGATTGGCATGTCTCTAACAACTGCCATCCTCAGTTGTATTTGGAATTTTTCAACGTACAACAATAAACCCTACAACAATTTCTTGTTTAAAACAAACTCACTTGGCCTATGCTATTATTTGGTATGTATGAAAAAGAAAGGAAATGGAGTAAATGTCAAGGAGACAACATCCCATATCCAGGTTAAAACGACCCAACACGAAGCATCTAGGGGTCACCGTACGGTCTTCAACACAGTGAGGAACCTCACACCATATAGCAATCCTTAAATGGCCCAAACAGGTATAAAAAGTGAATAAATCAATGGAAACAAACCACATCCAATAACCCAAATATCAAGAAACTAAAATTTTATAAGAAGACAAGTACAAGCCAATGACCAACATATTCCTGACTTGGGACAGGCGCAAAAATTGCGATGGGGTTAATCTCGTTTTCTTATATCCAAATCCTCCCCTTTGTGTGGTGAATGACTAAAAAATAAATAAACAAAAAGACTCACAGTAAAAATCAAACTAGAAAAAGTGCAACTTATCAAGACGAGTACCTTTACAATGTAGTACGTAAAACATGAAGCCAATACACACGGGAAAATGCTCGTAGTTACTGACAGCTAGCTAAGGACATAATTTCCGTTGACTATGATATCAAGCCTTCTTACATATGAAACTTCAATTGAAATACTTCTAAATAGATTTCGTAAAACAACATCATGAAAGATATTGTACAATGCCAAATACTGCCAATATGAAAAAAATGTTTAAATTTAGTTATGTGTTGCTTTGTGATTTGTCTGTTTCTTTATATGACAATTGTATGTTGTTTTATGGTGACTCATGTTGATTTCTGCCTTCCCATGTTAAGTGTTTTGTGGGTTCCTTTTAATGATGTGTCGCCCTATATCGGGGTTCCCATCTGTTTTATGTCGATTTTCTGTAAAAAACATTCATTGTCGACACAGTTACCTATTGTTATTGCAATAATTGTAATATTGTTAACAGCAGGAAAGTCCTGACGTATGAAAAAAAAGACAGCTTGTACAATTTGTACAATCGTTTTGATATCAAGACGTAAATAGTGAATATTATATTTTCTTTACTATTTGTTTTGGAAAGCAAAGTCGTTCTAGAAAACACATTACTATGCAGATTGAATAGTGTTTACAAGGTTACAGTAAAGCTGTAATCTAAAGCAGCTGGTAAGAGAGCTAGTCAATAAGATATTGAATTTCGATTGTAGTTAAAATGCTTTTTGTTGGTAAAAGACTTCTTTTTGATGAAAAATTTTTATATGGTATATCCTATATGCGCACTAGTTGAAAGAAGAAATATTCCATGCATATTTTGACCCGTGCGGTAAATTGACCCGCAGAGATCATTGTTGTATTACTTCCGAATCTGTAAAATTAAAAGGTGGATAAAATGTCAATATAAGAAACGTACGAAGTCCGCAAAAAGGGGATATTGGGAAACATCTACAACGGCCGAAAATTACAATTACATGCTATAATCTGCCAGGGAACTACACAAAAAAGAAAAACACAAATAAGACAAACGTAAACAAAAATAGGAACTCAGGACAGCCGAACTTGGTACTGGTACTAGCAAAAGCCAATAGTAAGGTAAAATCTGTTTATTGGTACTCAAACCTCCTCTTTATCTGTCCATTTTTTCTAGAGTATAATAAACAAACGAAAAAGAAAGGATTTGGAGTAAACGTCAACGAGACAACATCCCATGTCCAGGTTAAAACGACCAAATACAAAGCATCTAGGGGTCACCGTACGGTCTTCAACACAATGAGGAACTTCACACCATAAAGCAAGCCCTAAATGACCCAAAATAAATTCAAAAAGTGAATAAATCAATGGACACCAATCACGTCTAATTTCCCGAATATCAAGAAACTAACAATTTATAAAAGGACAAGGACAAGCCAATGACCAACATATTCCTGGCTTGGGACAGGCGCAAAAGTTGCGATGGGGTTAATCTCGTTTTCTTCGATCCAAACCATTCCCATATGTTTGGTGAATGGCTAAAAATTAAATACACAAAGAGACTCACGGTAAAAATCAAACTAGAAAGAGGAGTACCTTTACCATGAAGAACATTAAACATGAAGACAAAACACATGGGTACTTTCCTAACAAATGCTCGCAGTTACTGACAGCTAGCTAAGGATATATATTTCTGGTCTGTAGATTATCATCCAAGTGATGCATGGGAAACAAGAGAGCTCGTGATAAATCATGCTGGTGGATAAATACATTACGGAAGCGTATTTGTGCAATTTTTACATATTCTTTATTTTTTATATATACTTTGATCTTTAAAATATACACTGTAAGGTGTAAAATTTACACTTTTTCGTTAAAAATATTAATTCTGTAAAATTATACTGTTATATTATACGGCAAGATGCCGTGCATCACGTATATGTATCATGTGTCAATAATGGTTTCTATATTCCAATACAGAACAAAAAGACATTCTATTTCAACCAGACTCTTACATGTTAATTTACACTAATTCCATGTACGTCTGCCGGGCATTCCTACAAGCAGATGTAGAGTTGCACTTAGTTAGTGCAATACAATAAATGTCTGCAGTGTTGAACAGAGCCCGACAAAGGATTGGAGGAAGGATGAGTTCTGGGTGGAAGATGTTTTCCTAGAACATTAAAAAAGATCTTTAAGCTATTATGTGAAAAAAGGACATCCAAGTGAAATAGAAAAGAGCATAGAAAACTATTTCAAGTGTGAGTGGTTGTATGTTTTATATTCATTCAACAATGGAAAAACACAGTACAAAATTACAAAGCATTCTTTGACGCTGACAAGCCAGTTCCTCGAATATATCAATTAATATTACAACATTATAACGTATCAAAATTATTTGAATTCTTTCTTGTTTTTCTGTAACTGCTCTAAAACGGGCAAAGAGCATACCGTTTATTTAGTAAATCAACTGTCCTAAGTTTTAATTAAAAAAAATTATTATCATTACACATCTAAAAGACATCTTGGTTACATTGATGTCGCTCTTACTACTGCCATCCCTAGTTGTATTTGGAAATTTTTAAAGTTAAACAATAAATCTTACAGCAATTTCTTGCTTAAAACAAACTCACTTGGTCTATGCAATGATCGTGTATGTGTTACTTTGTATTGTGATTTGCCTGTTATTTTTATCACAATTTGTGTGCTGTTTTGATGGAGATTCGTACTGATTTCTGCCTTTTTATGTTAAACGTTTTGTGTGTTACTTTGAAATCTGAATAGAATTGTCGCCCCATATCGGGTTTCCCATCTGTTTTATGTCGATTTTCTGTAACAAACATCCATTGTTGAAACAATTACCTATTGTTATTGCAATAATTGTAATATTGTTAACAGCAGCCAAGTCTTGACGTAGGAAAAAAGACAGCTTGTACAATTTGTACAATCGTTTTCATATCAAGACGTAAATAGTGAATACATTTTCTTTGCTATTGAAAAGCAAAGTCGTTCTAGAAAACACATTACTATGCAGATTGAATAATGTTTACTTTACAAGGTTACAATAGAGCTGTAATTTAAAGGAGTGATGAAAAACATCTGGCAATAAGGTATCGAATTTCGATTGTAGTTAAAATGCTTTTGTTGGTAAAGGACTTCTTTCTGTTGAAAAATTGAGACCATTTTTATATTGTATATCCTTATACGCGCACCAGTTGAAAGCAGACATTCTATACAGGCACATGAATAGATTAATGTTGTAAATATTACCAAACTGACAATACGCTTAACTTCCGAATCTTTAAAACTTAAAAGTGCATAAAATGTCAATATAAGAAACTTGCAAAAAGGGGGTAACAGGAAACATCTACAATATCCGAAAATTACATTTACGTACTACAATCTGCCGGGGAACTACACACACACAAAAATCAGACCAAAGACAAACTTTAACAACGATAGTAACTCGGGACAGCCGAACTTGGTACCGGCAATTGCAAAAGCCAGTGGTAAGGTTAAACCGGTTTATGGTACCCAACTCCCCTTAATCTGTCCCGTTTTCCTGTAGTATAATAAACAAACAAATAAAACCCAATACATGTAGACTAATAATTCATGACAACAATTTTAAAGGAAAAAAAAAAAAACAGTACGTAATTTTGAAAGATTGGTCAAGGGGTGCTCACCGCTATTTGTCGGCTATAAAGGAGCCTAGTCTGATGGTAGAAAACTGTCACACGGCAGAAGAAATAATCAATTCACAACTCCCCGAAGGGCTTGATCAAGAATCATCATAAATTTCAGTAGAGTGAGAGGCCAGTGTGTGTAAAATTTTTAGGTCACTAGATCTCAAAGCTGATTTAACGAATGCAAGCAAAACATCTTCTCGATATCCCCTATTAGTAAAGAATTTAAGATGGCTCACTCACAACATTAATAATTTCAATACAACTATGCCAGAATTCTACAAAAAAATTGTTGATGTATGGATGAAACATAAATTGGCCCCCAATAAAAATAACCCAGAAAATTATAAATTAGGAAACAAATAATATGTGGAAACAAATTCATAAATTTAAAATTTCAGGGGAAAAGTTTAATTTACAACAATTGGATAAAAGATGATATTATCTATATTAATGATTTACTTAATGACAAGGGGGATATCTCACAAAATATTTTACTTAATCGTTTATCTTCAAAAAGTAACTGGTTTTCAGAATATTCTAAATTAATAAAAGCTATACCAAAAGATTGGCTACCCAAACTCAAACATCAAGACTCGATAAACACTAAAATTAAAACAAGTTCACAAATCCAAATATGTGACAAACAAGGAAAAAAAATACTTATTGCAAGATTTATCATCTAAACAAATATATACATTACTTATGGCATTTGTCTATGAAAAACCAGTTGGATTTTCAAAATGGGAAACCTTTTTGGAAGATAGTGACTTATACAGCAAAATCAAAAATAATTTACTATTTAATTATAAATTTATAAAAGAAAATGAATTAAAGATGTTTAAATGGAAGATGTTGCATTAAATTTTAACTTGTAAACAGCTATTGGCAATATGGCGGTTATCTGACTCTGTGCTATGTACTTTATGTAATGAGGTAGAAAATTATGAACATTATTTTATACATTGCAAATATTTAAATATATTCTGGGAAAAATGAAACTTTTATTCAGTAACCTTAAAATGGATAATCATGTCATTAATTTGAAAACAATTGTATTCGGTTACAAGATAAATGAAGAAAATTATAATGGTTTATCCTTACACTTATAATGTTCAGTATCCATAAGTCTTTCTATATGTCGGAAAAGAAAACAAAAGAATTACATGTTTTCTATTCATTTAAAAAAGAATTTTTAAAAAGATGTGACGATTTCGATTTTAAAACATGAAAGGCTGATTACTTTCTAAAGAAAACAGAATAATTTTTAAAAAAGTAACATTTACACATAAAAAATGATTTTCTATCTCATAAATATATAAATTGTTACGATAAGGTTAATGTAGTATGATTGTTCTATATACCACACATTACATTACAATTTATAGGGGATCGCTGTAATTTCCCGCAAATGTTTTTTTAGTCGTGTATCTCTGTTAAAAGCACACGAACCTATACATTTTTTTTTACCATTTCATTTAGTCTACAGCGCTTGATCAATTAAAATAGGTTTCAAAAAATCTTTGATATAAACAACATCAGAAATGAGTCTCCTTAAGTTACGTCCCAGCTGTTCTGGATTTTTTAGTGTTTGGCATTTTTTACATTTCCGTAAAAACGATTTTAGAAATGCCCTTGGAAATAAGCTATGTGCGAGTAACGCCAGATTAAGATAGCAAATCTCAATATCCATTAAGCTTCTTAAATGTAATCAAGAACTTATGAAATCTTTTGTAAAAGAAAGATCAAGAAAGGTTACGTTCATTAAAATCGTCAAAAGTAGAACAAACGCATGCGAGTCGTACTAGTAGAGAAATAAACACCCCGTAGAATGGAGCTAGAGGAATGCTGCCGTCAACAAAGGGGAAACTAGTAATAGTGAAATCAAAATCACCCCTTTAATTATATATTTTAGTTTTTATTTTACCAGTCAATAATGATAGATCCAGAAAAGGGCAGTATTTGGAATCATTGTTGGCTTTATTTAATTTCAGTTCTTGTGGGTAAATGATGTCTTCATAATCTAAAAACTGGGGCTTGTCAATAACAAGGAAATTGTCAATATACCCGCTGTTATCATTGAAAATATAAATAAGTTTATCATTATTTTGTATGGTTCCGTTTTGAAGTTTTTTCATGAAGTCTCGTTCGTAATAGAACAGAACAGTCTTTATTTTTTATTTTCTTATCTCAATATGGTGTTTTTGATAGTGGTTTTTAATTAAGAACTTTATTTATATATGTGGCTTTTATTATGGAAACCTATAAAAACATATTTTCTTGGTACTGCACGTTCCTGTCACTGGAGTCAATTATCATTACTTTTAAACACCGGTTCTAGATTCTACGGTTGGTAATCAGTGCAAACAGATCATTTGGTTCAGTAAACAAGTTCGTAAAGGAGAATTTCTTGTTGTAAGGTAGGAGAATAAAAGTAACTGCTCAAAGTAATAAGTGAATATGTAAAATTGAAATTATCTTTTTTAACCGCCTAAATATTGCAAAACCAAGTAAAGGATTGCATGTTTCCAAATTGAAATTAATCAAGATCATTGCTCTAGATAAAGTGTAACTATCTTTACATGTAGACTTGTCCCACGAAAAAACAGATGAAAATTGTGACACTCTTTCAATCCCAAGCTGTTTTAAACAAATATACAAGTTTTCATCCTTGCCATTTGTTACGACTCCAATTGGAAGTATACTACAGTTAATTGGAGTTAGGCTAAGGTGGAATTAAGTCCACAAATGTCAATGTTATTTTTCTCCTGCCTAAAGAGATTTGTTCTGATTTAATCTATTATGGATACTTGAGGAGATTCGCTAGTTCCTGAAAACGTATGAGTGCAAATTTGACTTGTTCATAAATTTTTAATCTCCGTCGTTTTCAACTAGAGAAGATTAAGTAAATGATCTTCTCTTTCAGTCTTCCCCATTTGTGCAATCATTCGTCTATCACTCAAACTCCCAAATGCGTTCTCAGGTAATCTTAGATTAACATTTGTACATACAGATCTGACTATGTTGATATGCAAATCAGTAAATACATTAATGTTTTTCCATTTATTTTATTGATATCTCTTTTCTAGGAATTTTACATACGGGACTTTTGAATCGTGTTGTCTCCAGAAGCAGTTCTAGTTTTATACGTAAAAAAATCAATGTATCAATACATTTATTAATGAACACTGTTGAGCTAAGGGTGATTTATATTTAATCGATTTGTAGCGCTTCAGGTTAATTTTTTTCGTCAATTTAAATTTAGTTCAAGAATTGTTATAAAGGAAAATTTGTAAATACACTTTCATAAATATTGGTTTTATGTGGTATATATTTATTTCAATAGGTTTAGAAATTCAAGTATATACTGATATCCGATGCGATCGTTTTTCACGAGAGTTCTTATCTCGAAAGTCCCGTGTTAAATGTGTTGTGTAATGGCAACAACTTAACAATAAAAATATGAACAAAATAAAAATGATATGAAGTAGTCCATAATTAAAAAGTAAAAACACCAAAATATACAACTTAAAAAATGACAAAAAGGGAGAAACAAATGTATTTAAATCCATTCATTTTAATTAGTTCTTTCAGAGCTTCTTTGTCGTGCAGCGTGTCCGACACGGTCCATGAAGAGTCCATAAAAATACCCGTGCTTGTGGTGTATGTTCTCTATTTATGTAATGTACTTGTTCATAAAAGCACAAAGAAATTATAACATTTTGGCTTTATAATGTTCTAAAAATTAAACTGTTATTCTTGCCAGTTATATAGTTGATGTCCAAATATCCCCATTTTAGTTGCCAAGTTTTCTTACAAACAACTCAAGTGTGGACGCTTACACAATTCATATATAATTGTATTGCCTTTTGGTCTCAGTTGCGTAACGGGTGGCAGTGTTCGTAAGAGTACTTTGCCCGTTTATGTTTGTTTAGACCTGTTTACGTTCTCGCGTCCAAAACCAAAAGAAAAGATGGATGTAGGATTGTTTGACATTTAGCAAGAAAAATTCACTTAAACCGGAACTCACTATGAAGTAAGAGTCTTTTCTCATAATTAAAGGCCTGATTGTGATTTCAAGATGAAGTGTTCAATTTTCTCCACCTTACAATGCTTGGTATGGTGGAGAAAATGGAGCACTAACGTGTTCCATCGTCGTTTACAAACTTTGTGAAATTCTACTGTGACGTCAACAATCGAAAACTAGTAGAATTTTGATATGTCCATTCTTTATCTGTTAAATCAAAGGACAAATCCATGTTCATTCTTAAGAAAGGGTACATACTTGAATAACTGAAAATCGTAGAGAAATGAAACGACGTCTTCGCGAACCGGGATATTTAAGCTGACGTTTATATAATTGGGTGTTTCCCTAAACAAAGATGCTAAATCTCTTTTATATGTTTCTGATATATATTTTTGATATATTTTTAAATAACCTGCTTGCGTTTGTCCTTGTTTTCATTCTGTGGTCAATATAAATAAATGATAACGCCAACTTTGGTTTGGGCTAAACATGCAGTGAAAACTACCGAAATTATTCAATAATGCGAAGAAACATGCAATAAATTGAGTCGTACAACCAGCGTGTTGTTCAAAGGATTAACAAAAAAGTTATAATAATAGCAATTAGGGTCTGTAAGTCTCGTTCTACTTTCAACTTTCAAAATCCGGAACTTTTATAATTACCCAATGCCATAACAGCGTCATCAAGATTGAAAGGATATGGAGTAATTGCACATGAGACAAAGTCTCTACAGATACACTGTAGAATTGGTCAATGTAACAACGCTTTTATTGTTGCTCTTCATTTTGAAATCACCTTCACCAATAATATTTGAACGTTATTAAGTAAATACCTTATTTTGTTTGTTTTTTTTTTGTCTCGGTTAAGGTTATGAAGTGTATAATTATTGAAGAATAAAATATGCTGGTTCAGAGGAGATGAACCACACACTAAATTTCAGCTGTGAACCAAAAATCAAACAATTTCTTATAGTACCACATAGGCAATAGGTACCCGGTAACAACGTTTCTCGTACATTATCGAAGGTCACTAAGTCAATAATGAGACTTCCAGATCCTATAACAAACGGAAAGAACACAGGAAGGAAATGATCAATTTAACATTTCTCAAAAATGAAAAGCGGTTTTTGCCTCTAAATCATGTTTTAAAAATTCACCACTTTCATGAAAATTGTGCCAGGTTAAGTGTTATACAAGAACATTTTCCTGTCTAACAAATTATATGATTCATTTTAATATTGTCACATATCTAATAAACATTAAATACATGAGACGAAAAAATGTTGTCGACTTTTCTTTATTGCAGACTTTAAATATCGTACTGCGTGAACCTTGTCTAACAACCATGTATCTTGTAAACGTGATCGAAGGAATTTGACAAGGTGGACTACTACATCCAATCTCCATGATAAGCAAGTTAAAATAGAATGAGAAAGAATTAGCTACCCTCAAAACTCGTTCAATTCTTCAATGATTAAGTGTCTGTAACAATCTGGGTCCACTTGATTTTCTGTTGTTCTTCTTTGACCATATTTGTTTTGTTTCTTCACTTGTAGAAGTGACGATGTTCCACAATCAGCAATGCCCCACATTTTCTTCCATCATAAAATATTAAAATTGCCCCAACCTTCCGTATTACAGCCGATCAAACTTCAGCTGCTCTGATGTGAAACATTTACTAACAAATTTATTGTTTCAATTTTTTGTGCATATCATAAATGGTTCAATATTTCAATTAGAAAGATTTGAAAATGTAGATTAGCAGGATTTTCAAACATTCTTATATGTTCAAATATTATTGTTTGACAAGCAATAATTGCTTTGTTTCATATATATTTATATCACAGGTAACAAATTGGGGATCACAAACCTACCTACCTACCTACATAGTCCTTGTTATTCCCAGAAGCACATAGGACAATGACTAAGGATCTCCATTCCATTCTGTTGGTTGCTTTCCTGTCCAGTTCTCCCAAACTGCATTCGTAGTCCTGCATCTCGGTCTCGGCTGTGCGACGCCATGTTGTTTTGGGGCATCCCTGCTTTCTCTTTCCCTCTGGTGTCCACCTCGAAGCAACTCATGGCATGTGTTCTGGTGGTTTATGTAGAATATGACCGACCCACCTCCATCTATTTTTTCTCAATATTATTCTCATGTCATCGAAGCCTGTGATCTTGGGGATTACAAACCACTAGGGGTATTTGCTCCTTTCATACGTTACTCATTATGATAGTGACACATAACGTCCTGATTGATTTCTTTCATAACTGAATGAAAAGATACAAGAAATGTTGTATTCGATGTCAAGCGTTTAATCTTTCTTCGTTTCTGATAACCTTACTAAAGTCAGCTGCACAAATATGTATCTTTTGTGGACTGTATTTTCACAATTTTAGTTTCTCCACGAAAATGTGCAAACATTAAAATCCTTTGAAAATGACTACCAGCACAGTACATTAGTAATCCGTATCATTTTAGTTTACCCTACTTCTTTTACCTTTCATAATTCATAGACACAACCAACACTCTGACTCAACCTACCGTATTGTGCTAACCCAGTGACACAGCAAACGACACCAACTACCATTTTGACAGCAATGGATGGAACATAAATTTTCATTGGCTATCTTGTATGATTCCAGTATGTGTGAAAATATAAAGAAAATATGGTAGGTTTCCTCATGTAAGCTCCATACAGAAGACAAAGAAACTATATTCATGACAGTTGTAACAAAAGAGAGTGGGATTTTTTTTTTAATTCTGCCTACTCTCTCAAGTTTAAAAGTAAAACTGTGACCATTTTTTGTGATTCTAATGTTGAATGAGTATGATCCCACTCAGGGACCATTCTAATAATTTCGTGGAAATGTAAACTTCCTAACAGAATTAGAGTGACGTAGAAAATAGATCTGCTCCATAAATATACATACATTTTTATAATCAGTGTTATATATATAATGACAAAATACCAAACCAGAAATTAATAAAAATCATAGAAAAGCGCTTAGAAATTGCTTACAGTCAAAATCACATACATGATTGGATTTTGATATATTTCACAATAAGATATGGAGTAAATGAACATGAGACAACAGTACATATGCTAACTCCAACTGTCTGTTTAATTTTGGATCCCTCATAAACTCTTGTTTTCTAATTATGACTCTGAAGCGAAATTTTGTCTTATGGTTGAACTTTCTTATTCTAAGTCTTCTTTTAGTCTATTAATAAGAGGATCAAAGTCCCCTGTCTCCTCTGTTAGGTTTTGTGTACCAGGATTTTTTAATTATAAATTATTGAAAATGTCTTCATTCGCGCCTTAAGCAGGAGGCTATTCAATGCCTTGATATTTGTTTTTGCTACAGGTAAACAATTTTCACACACATACGTAGCCTTTGTGTAGTCATAACCATTGCTTGCTAACCATTTAACCAATAATGATAGGAAATTCTGTACCAGTTTTTCTGTGAAGTCTGGGTACTTCAATATGACTTGTAGTTTTCAAGTACATCCACTTATTATTATTCTAATCCTACAGTACTTCAACGTGTTGACTTATATTTTCCAATGTTATTCAAGATAGCATTCCGAATAAGTCATTTACAGCGAAGTTTTTTTTTTTGAAGTGGGAACATTGAAAAAATATTTATTGAGAACATAAAAAATTCAAAACAGATTGGATTGGTTTCGTCAGATTCATGAACTTCGCCGAGTCAGAAGATAGAAGTAAATTGATGTTCAGCATGTGGTCTTCTTTTCAACCAAGAAAGGCTGTAATATCATAAATAGGAAGAATGCATGATTGTTTACAAATTCTTTTACTACCATTTTGTTCCCATCATAAATTTATTTTATTACGTATGTTTTCAGACATATTAATATTATGCATATCAAGTCTTGAACAAAAAGGATCACTGTATCAAATTTTTGATGAAAAAAAAGTGAATACAAAACCAAATTTATCAGAATGCACGATTATTTTTTCAATGTAAAAAACTGATCGACATTATAATTCCATTATCATAAAAGGCGAAGAAATGGACTTGTCTTTGATATAAAATGACCCCCCTCTAAAATGAGTACCAGAGACAAGTATATTGTAGGATAGTAATTATGTTTTTAAACGAGAACCGTTCGGTGAAGAAAACTAGCAAACGTTTGAAAATTGTAATTTACCTATCCATAAGGATACATTATTACCCGATGAGAGCTTTTTCTGTATACAATGGGGCGATGATGAGGACCAATATTAATGTGTTTTTAAACTGAATATACAATTATACTATATCTACTTACCATAGAAAAAGTTTTATGTCAAAAAATAAATTCTGACATCGAACTGTCCTTTTAGAAGATGTCACGAAATATGTATTAAAATTTATTCCTTTAAAGGAACGAATTATAGGATATTGAGCAACAGTACAAGATACTATTGATTGGGATTTCAACACGTGAAATCCTTTTTTTTAAATAAAAGACTTGTTCATCACTTCAGCTGCAAAAAGTAAGTGAGCACCGAACCGTCAGTCTAAAAATGAAAAATCTGAGATCAATGGCATCATCGAAAACATAAAAAAATAAAGACATCACACGAGTACGGCACAGAAAAGAAAAATGAAGACACATATACTCAGATGAACAACACGGACGCAACTAAAACCAAGGGTGAGATCAAGTGCACCGGTAGAGTAAGCATCTCTTGATTCTTATAAGACACCCGACGTGTTGAACATGTCAACTCTGGTGGTATAGTCAAATTCCGTTGAAGAAAAAAATTAGCGGTAAAAAGGAATGAATGTTCTCATCTGGGAAACAGATATCCCATAGCGGTCCCAAAGTTCGTGATGTCGGCCATAAAACTACTGTAGTGGTGACTTCAAGTTATGGATAAAACACTCATGTTTAAGTAGCCTATTTGTGAGCAACCGAGCTCTATCAAGATATAGTCATTATATCGCGTGCAAGACCTTAAGTAGCGAATGAGTTGGGAAATCTAAACTCCACATTGTTAAAAGTGCAACTGAATTTTTATTATTCGTGTATCTTTTGAAGTGACAGTAAAAGTATATTTCTTCGTTCATTAATTTCTGTCAAGTCAACATTTGTTCCAGAAACAAACATTTAATTGATTTCACCTTATAGTCTGTTAAAGTTGTTAGAATCAGATATAGACTTCATCATATTTCTGTGAAATTGATAGATCAGGATATTTACAACGTATATATTCTATTTCTAGTCTGCTAATGAATTCTATGATGCCTTTGTCTTTAAATAGAAGTTTTCATTTGTTGATATCTGTGGCTTCTATTGGTTGAATCGATAAGGAAAATTGTTAATTTAAAAAAATGGTGGTCATTAATATTATACAGAAATCAACTATGAATTTTCAATTCTTTTTATATATTCTACATAACGACAAGACATATATTTAAATATGTAAGAAACAATCTAACATTATTCTTGTATAATATTTACCTTTCGCGATAGAAGCTCTTCCTAGTTGAGGATGGAAAAGAAGTCCCTAGTACCTACAGTTTTAGTATTGTCTGCATTTTTGTTTCATTAAAAAACTGACAGAACATCTTGTAAGGTTGAACTACTAATCATTGAGAAGAGTAACATAGCATTCAATTGTAAAGTTAGTTGAATTAAAGGAGAAGAGCGCACGCTCTCTTCCCTTAACGCATTAGTGTATAAATCTGCATTCAATTTGGTCTCATGATGTATTGCCCTTTATCATAAAAAAATAGAAGGAACTTACTTGTTAAGCAATAATAAACAACAAAATCGCGTATTATAATCACCAATATTGAATAAAACGTTGCAAATTAAAAAAAAATAGGATTTGAGGTCTGACATCGTAGTGGACAACACACTCAAATGTTCTATTTACGAGTCATGTATCTTGTGCTATGCAAGAGGGCTTGACTGGTATTTTCTGAAAAGAGGATCTTTGAATGTCTTTATCATACGTTTCAATGTTAAACCCATGTTCCCGCTGACAACCATTTTGGACGAGGTAAGAACCTGCTGGATATCTTTGTTGGAGGGTCCCTTAAGAACTGTTTGACTAAGTTTGGTTCTAATTGGACTGGTAGTTTCTGAGAAGAATTAGTTTTCCCATACAATCCAATGTTAAAAACCATGTTCTCCGCTGGCAGCCATCATGGATGAGGCACAGCCCTGTCGGATCTTTTTTTTTTTTTTGGAAGGGACCATCTAAGGGCCATTGTGCCTAAATTTGGTTATAATTGGACTGGTATTCTATGAGAAGATCTTTGAATGTCTTTTCCATAGGATCCAATGTTAAAACTATGTTCCCTATTGGCGGCCATCTTGGATTAGAACGAACCTGCCGGATACTTTTTATGGAATGGACCATCAAAGGACCATTGTGCTTAAGTTTGGTAATAATTGGACTGGTAGTTTCTTAAAAGATCTTTGAATGTCTTTTCCATAGCGTCCAATGTTAAAACTATGTTCCCCGCTGGCAGCCATCTTGGATGAGGTAAGGACCTGCCGGATACCTTTTTTGAAAGGGACCATCTAATGACCATTGTACCGAAGTTTGGTAATAATTGGACTGGTAGTTTCTTAAAAGATCTTTGAATGTCTTTTCCATAGCGTCCAATGTTAAAACTATGTTCCCCGCTGGCAGCCATCTTGGATGAGGTACGGACCTGCCAGATACCTTTTTTGAAAGGGACCATCTAATGACCATTGTACCGAAGTTTGGTTATAATTGGACTGGTAGTTTCTGGAAAGATCTTTGTGGATGTCTTTTCCATAGGGTCCAATGTTAAAACTATGTTCCCTGTTTGGGGCCATCTTGGATGAGGTACGGACCTGATGGATACTTTTTTGGAAGGGAGCAACTAAGGACCATTGTGCAAAAGTTTGGTTATAATTGGACTGGTAGTTTCTTAGAAGAAGACCTTTGAATGTCTTTTCCATAGGGTCCAATGTTAAAACTATGTTCCCTGTTGACAGCCATCTTGGATGAGGTACGGACCTGTTGGATACATTTTTGGAAGGGACCAACTAAGGACCATTGTGCCTAAGTTTGGTAATAATTGGATTAGTATTTTCTGAGAAGATCTTTGAATGTCTCTTCCATAGGGTCCAATGTTAAAACTATGTTCCCCGCTGGCGGCCATCTTGGATGAGGTACGGACCTGACGGATACCTTTTTGAAGCGATCATCTAAGGACTGTTTTGCCTAAGTTTGGTTATAATTGGACTGGCAGTTTCTGAGAAGATCTTTGAATGTCTTTTCAATGAGGTCCAATGTTAAAACTATATTCCCCGCTGGCGGCCATCTTGGATCAGGTACGGACCTGTAGGATACCTTTTTAGAAAGGGACCATCTAAGTATCATTGTGCTTAAGTTTGGTAATAACTGCACTAGTAGTTTCTGAGAAGATCTTTGAATGTCTTCCATGGGGTCCAATGTTAAAACTATGTTCCCCGCTGGCGGCCATCTTGGATGAAGTACGGACCTGCCGGATACCTTTTTGGAAAGGACCATCTAAAGACCATTGTGCCTAAGTTTGGTAATAACTGGACCGGTAGTTTCTGAGAAGATCTTTGAATGTCTTTTCAAACGTTTAGATTTTATCTGCACTGATGAGACATAATTTGTCGAAATGCGCATATGCAGAAAGTAAATTCACAGTAACTTCGGTATTTAATTATTTCCATAGGGTCCAATATTAAAACTATGTTCCCCGCTGGCGGCCATCTTGGATGAGGTACGGACCTGACGGATATAATTTTTTAAAGGGGACCATCCAAGGACTATTGTGACCAAGTTTGGTTCCAATTGGCCTAGTGGTTTCAGAGGAGACGATCTTTGAATGAAAAGTTTACGACAGACGGACGGACGGACGGACGAGTGATGGCAAAAGGTCACCCTGGCATAGCAAGGTGAGTTAAAAAATGATCCACCAAGGATTTTGACTGCAAATTCGCAAGACAGTCAGCAGATACCAGGGAAGATCAAAGTTAGTAAATCATATTGCATTGGATTGATTGCCCCTCCAAGTTAGCTGTTGGAGACCTATATACACGTGTAGGTACTCAAGGCAATAAACCCCCTTAGTTATCTTTGAATGTGGTTTCTAAAGATTCAGCTATTAAAACTATGTTCCCCACTGGTGGCGATTTTGGACAATGTATGGACCTGCCAAATGCCTTTTTTGGGGGGACTATCTAAGGACCATTGTGACCAAGTTTGGTTTAATTCGACTAGTAGTTTCTGAGAAGATCTTTGAATGTCTTTTCAATAGGGTCCAATGTTAAAATTATGTTCCCTGCGCTATAGCGGCCAACTTGGATAAGGTACGGACCTGCCCGATACCTTTTTTTGGATGGGACCTTCGTAGAAGGGCCATTGTGACAAATTATGGTTATAACTGGACTTGTAGTTTCTGAGAAGAAGATCTTTGAATGTCTTTTCAATAGGGTCCAAATGTTAAAACTATGATCACGCTAACGGTCAACTTGGATGAGGTACGGACCTGCCGGATACCATTTTTAGAAAGGACCATCTAAGAACCATTGTGACTAAGTTTGATTATAATTGGACTGGTTGTTTCTGAGAAGAAGATCTTTGAATGTATTTTCCATTTGATCCAATGTTAAAATTATGTTCCCGGCTGGCGGCCATCTCGGATGAGTTACGGACCTGCCGGACACCTTTTTTGGATGGGACCATCTAAAGACCATTGTCACTAAGTTTGGTTATAATTGGACTGATAGTTTCTGAGAAGATCTTTTAATGTACGTTCCATAGGGTCCAATGTTAAACTATGTTCCTCGCTTTTGGCCATCTTGGATAAGGTATGGACCTGCAGGATATCTTTTTTGAAGGTAGCATCTAAGAACCATTGTCACTAAGTTTGGTTTTAAATGGACTAGAAGTTTCTGATAAGAAGATCTTTGAATGCATTTTCCAAAGGGTCCAATGTTAAAACTATGTTCCCCGTTGGCGGCCATCTTGGATGAGGTATGGACCTGCTGGATGCATTTTTTGGAAGGGACCATGTAAGGACCATTGTGACTAAGTTCGGTTATAAATAGACTGGTTGTTTCTGAGAAGAAATCTTTGAATGTATTGTCCATAGGGCCCAATATTAAAATTATGTTGCCCGCTTGCGGCCATCTTGGATGAGGTACGGACCTGCCGGATACCTTTTTGGATGGGACCATCTAAATACCATTGTCATTAAGTTTGGTTATAACTTGACTGATAGTTTCTGAGAAGATCTTTGAATATGTCTTTTCCATAGGGTCCAATGTTAAAACTATGTTCCCCGCTGGCGGCCATCTTGGATGAGGTACGGTCCTGCCGGATACAATTTCAAAAGGGGACGAATAAAGGACTATTGTGACAAAGTTTGGTTCCAATTGGGCCAGTGGTTTCTGAGGAGAAGATATTTGAATTAAAAGTTTACGCAAGACGGACGGACGACGAACGCCAAGTGATGGCAAAAGCTCACCCTGGCATAGCCAGGTGGGCTAAAAAGATATCAACCCTAATGCAACAATAGATCTATCAGTACAGCGGATGTTAAAATCTTTGCACTTTCTGATCATTGCCTCGTACAAATGTGTAATCCGAATAAATCTCATTAATAAATGTCTTCTCAAATATTGTCGTCGAATTCTTTTTTTTTTCGTCTCCCTGTTTCAATAACTAAAATTTTGTTTCTTTTTCATAATGAAATTGAGAGGGAATACATACTACTGATGTCTACTGAAATACATGATTCTTTACCAAACCCATCTATTGAGTTTGATTTTTCTTCCGTACTATAAGAATGTCTTACTGGCAACCAAGGCTCCTTGAGCTAGCCGGAAGTTTAGCGGCAAGCATTCCTTGACCCATTTTTCATTTTTTTTTCCTTTTGTTTTGCTTTTCAAGATTGTGGTCATGGAGTAAGTAGTCTACCTTTTTGGGGTTTTATTCGTATGTTTATTATAATATAGGGAAAGTTTGTGTACCAATAACCCGGTTTGACCCTACCGGTAGCTTTTGTTAGTGCTGTACTAAGTCGGACAGTCCCGAGTTCCTAGCATTATTTACGTTTGTCTTTTTTTTTGATTTGTGGTCTTTTCTTGTGCAGTTCCTTGGTACTTTGTGGCATGTGACTGTGTTATTCGGCCGTTGTAGATGTTCCCTGTTATCTTTTTTATTCTATACGTTTATGATAAGGTTATTTTAAGGAATAGGAACGAATCAATATTGTTGAGGAAATTTAAGAACAAATCGGGAGGTCTGTAACTGAGATCACCTAAAATAATTGTATTAATTATGATCTGACTGATATTGAATTGTCTTTAAAAAATCGGTGGTATTTAAGATTATCATTTAAGGTAGATCGACACTAATACACGGCGCATTCGATTGGCGCATTTGCGAAACACAAGTCGGATGCGGAATTGACTGGATTTTCAAGACGGAATATTCCTTATTTGGCATTTTCATTGTGACGTCATTATAGATTGACATACACTTTCCCGCGAATTATCTCCCTTTTACCATAAATATTGTCTGTTTCGTAAACTATATAAAATATTTCTCTTAATCAAACGGTGACATATAGATTTTATCAGCTCAACTTGTAGGTGAAATGCATACGTCTGAAATGTCAAAAAATATTAAAAATCTGTCTGATGTTTATTTCATATAAAAGCTAAACAATAGACATGTTCTCACAGTTCCCTATATATTCTTTGTAAATATTGCTGAAAAATACTGAATTTGGCCTGATTTTCAAAGCCTGATTACAGGAAAAGATGATCGGTGACATATCATTTTTATTTTATTTTTTGAACAAATGGGCTAAGAACTACAAAATATCTTAAAATAAAAAAATTCTGTCTGATATTTTTATTAGGCTCGAACTACCTTAAGTAAAGTTTTTCAACAATTTGCAATGGATTATGCTCAAACCGGTGCTAGGGGGTGTCTTGATCTTACTATGAACTTTAAGAAAAACTCATTGTTGAAGACCTCTTGGTGACATTAAGATGAAGAACGACAATAAACGCGTTGTTCCTTTCTTTGGCATTTGTAGAGACTTTGTTCAGTGGTTATCAAACAAAAAGTGGAACTTTATTCTCAATTCTTGTAAAATGCATTATGAAGTGAGGAAACATAATATGCATAATCTTTTGTCCTTATTAAAGAATATTGTATATTCTATGATAATTCTTTAACGAACAAGCACATTCAGTTTGTTTCTGATTTTCTAACATGATACATACCAATTCATTTCCCATGTACTTGTCAACAAAATGTAGGATTTTTTTCATTCGGAATTGTGGAGTGGCAATCAAACTGGAAATTTTGCGTGTATAATTGCCTCTGAAAGTTCTGTAGATAGAATCAGATTTCTATAAACATTACATTATTTGTTCTATTTCCGGTATAAAATCAATTTTACGTCGTTAGAAATAATCAAGGTTGGATTCTAAACTGTTAAAACATCAGAATTTCCTCAGATATATAGTTAAGTATTACTTTTGTAAATAGTCGGTTGAGTACATTATCTATATTAGGAAACATGTTCCATCTTTGGTATATTTATAGAGGTAGGAAATCGACAAAACGTCAAGGATTCCATGCAAGCGAAGATTGTATCTAAATTATTTACTCCGTGTTATCAATCAAAATTAAACAGAATATCTTCACCGATTTTAATCAATCTTTACATGTTTTGCAATAAATGTTTGATTCTTCGTATGTTTTGCCATTGCCTTTGTTCATATTATGACTGTTATCCTCCTAAAATATAAGAAAAAATAATTTGTTACAACAATTCAAATAAAATTAAAAGCCTTTTTAAGTTGTCCCTGTTTGGATGTAATCAAATAATGTGGTGAGAATGTATAAAGTGTAAAAAATCATGAAACTGGTCTTTTATAGATTTTAATTTAATTAAAACATCAATAGAATGTTTTACACCGGAAAGTAATTTACACCAGAGTTTTGATAAGTTTCTAGCGTATTTTATAACTAACTGCTTTATTCTACTTAGTGTGCCGATTAAACGGATTTATAAGTTAGTGGTAGAACAGTAATTCCATTCCGAAATAAAACTATGTAGGGAGTAGGTGTTAACTTAAGGTGGAGGGTGGAGTTGTTAAGTAAACGTTTTTCGTCAACGTTAGTACGTAGGAAAGTATTTAACTTGGCCAATTCTCTATGTTGGACATTAATATTTATTTATTTGAAATGAAAACAAACGTTGTAAGAAGCTTTGTTAATAGGCACAAACACATATGTTTTAACAAGAACTCTCAATTTTTATTTAATTCTGTGAACAGCAACAAGAGATTAATCATCGTGATTATTTTTATGAAACAAATATTCTATTGGTAACCTTGGAAATGCACTTTCTCATTTGCATTATTTTTTACAATAATTATTTACTGTGTCTTCATTAATATCCAAACACGCTTACAAGCTAATTTTCGATGGCGGGTTATACGTATACCTTTTTTTTTTCAAAGAATTATCAAATTTCTTTATATACAATGTATTTGATTTTTCAAGGTTCACAGTGATATGGCGACTTGGGGTAGTTTTATCTGTTATATGTTTGTTCGTTTCGAAGTAAGCATAAAGACAAAAGAAGAGTAATTGCAAAAACAAACTTTTTGTAAGTCTTTGTAAAAAAAAGGAGGTGATGGACATATTCCCGTTGTTAAAATAAACGGTACACGTTTTTTAGTATCTTTAATTTATCTAATTTTGAAAATTGTTTAATATGCTCATCTTGATTGTCGTTTTTCTGATGAAAGCGAAACGCATCAATAAGTTTAGAACATTCATAGAACTTACTGTTAAGAATGCATCACATTCCAAAGAGATTTTATGAAGATGTGTTATAGGAATTGAACAAAGTTATGTAAACAAATCGTGACATCCATTGTTTTTGAAAACATTATTGATATTGAACATTTACGAGGTTTTTACGCTTGCTCTTTACATTCATATTCTCTTTTCAAACAAGTGACCTGCGATGGAGTAGTTTCCTACAAAAAATACCCATGATAACCTTACCTATGCTGTAATCAATTAAAACTAATTTGAAAAATTGTGTGAAGTTATTTTCATCCAAGCAGGTCACATTTTGTTCTAGATCTTGCATATTCTCTCTTGAATTGATCAGGTGATTTTTTTTACTTTTTTGTATAAGGAGCTAGTAATGAATACTATGAAAAAACTGTGGTGTAAATTACTTTTGTTGTGAGAAAATTTATAATTGACTTTAAGATAAAAATACAATTAATACAAACACCAGTCTCGTCTGTCTACAGTTATGATTTTGCTACACTTTATAAGACCCTTCCACATAATTTGATTACATCTTAATCTGGACAACTTATTAAATGGTCTTTTAACTTTTCAGGTCTGAAGTTCATTTGTTGCAATAAAGAGCAAGGATTCTTCTCTAATATTACTTACACAAATAATTGTTCCTTGATATATGATGATATGACTAAGACGCTCTATCTTTCTCTGGGCAACATTTTTCTTTCCTTTATCAATTTGTCATTGGTTTTCCCATGGGTAACCAATTGTGCACCTCTCATTGCAGATCTTTTTTCTTGTTTATTATAATTTAGACCTCATGAAAAAAAAAAATTCGAATGAGAAAATATATAATAGTCTTATTTCTATTCAATGATAACAGCAGGTATATTGACAATATCCTCACTTTTGACAACCCAAATAGACATCTTTTAAAGACAAGAGGTGCATTAAATTAAATTTAAATTAAGCTTACAGTGATGCAAATGTGGCCTAGTATTTATCTTACTATCATCATTGACTCTGGTAAAATAAAAACTAATATTTGTGATAAAAGGGATAATTTGGTTTTCCCTATTGCTTATTTCTCTTTTCTTGACAGCGAAGTTCCTTTAGATCCATCGGGTTTATATTTCTCAAATGTAACAATTCTGATGCGTATGTTCTACTCTTGGCGATTTGAAAGAACGTAACCTAACTATTACGACCAAAATTTTACAACAGGGTTACAGAATTCTTAAATTGTTAAATACATTTAGAATTACAACAATAATAATTTTTTCATATATATGAATATTTGATATATAATTATAGCGTAAATCGCAAACAGCTTATCATGTTTGAAACAAGTATATAATAGCATTCATTCAAAATCCTTTTGTTCGTCGAAGTCTTATCATCGCTTAAAATTTGTCACAAATAAAGACAAAATTTAAGCCTCCTTTCCATCATGAAAAATATAATAATAAACTATACATAGGTTTCATCATGAGTGAGACTTGTATATCGCTTGTTATCAACTCGAGCTTGTGATTACACAATAATAATTAACGAGCTTCAGCGAGTTAAGTATTATTTGTAGGGTTAGAAACCACCAATTCATTTCTTTACCATTTTCAACCGAATTTTCCAATATTCAAATCTCTCTGGGCAATTTATCTTTAGTTTAACCTGTATGAAACCAAATATTTTCCGAAAGGTGTCTATCTCGTCAACATCATATCAAAATTTCAGCATACTTTTAAAGCCTTCCAGGAGAGTTCCGATGGTTGGAAAAAACTTATCTATAAATATTCACGATTACGACCAAAACATTACGCATTCAAAGTATACCGGAAAACCCCTATGATAAGTATTCAAAGGATCATTCTAGCCAATTAATCTTGGTCTCAAAAGAATGCCCGATACATCAATGTTCAAACAGGTGTATCATTAATTTCATTCCGACATTTATTTTTGATGTGCATGAATTCAAAGTTATATTTAGATTCTAAAAGAACTATATATTTGACACCATAAATAGCGAGGGTTATATAAGCCTCGCATATTGTGAAACCTATTTCTCTTATCATTAATTTCAATTGTCAATTCCTCTGCTGTATTCTCCCAATTATGTTACGTTGGGGAAATTTAGTTTGTTACCGGTGTTTGTGAATACATTGAATATTAATTATGTACATGTACTTAAAACTTCTCCTTATGATGCATGTCAAGTCTTACAATCAATTTTACCGTATATAAAGTAGAAACTATAAACAAAGATAAGTGTTGTAGATGTAGGAATTATGTTGCATAATCACATTTATACAAAAACCAATAGCAATGACAAGTACATGGCTCCGCGCTGTTTACAAATCTGGGTATCTTTTCTGGGGGTCGGATGAATTTATATTACAGTTTTAAACATCTGTACTAGAATTCATTTCTGTCGGATAAGTGAAAATATTTACGAAATATTTGTAATTCAGGATGTGTTCTCCTGAGGTTTCAGTCTCGTTCAAACTTCGCATATGAATAATTCTCAAAACTTTCCATATGAACGACATTTTTTCATTGATATATATTATATATTGATCCTCCCAAATTATGTAAAAAAAATTATGTACCTACGACCAGTAGTTTTCGAGAAATGGAAAATTCTAATTTTTGAACAAAATTTGACCATTGATCTCCGTCAGAATTAAGCCGATTTTGGGGTAGGGGTAATAACAATAAATTTTCAAGAAAAGTACTCATCTTATTCATATGTTTTTTTTCTAAGTTCTTCAAGATATAATTGTCCAACTATTTATACAAAAAATGGTGATTTTTGAGTGTCTTGTTGATGGGAATTTTGAAAAATCTAGATTTTTACAGATTTTGATTAGTCTTGAATTTGACCAAAAAAGCAACATTTTCTTACAAAACTTTCTTATATCATCTCGGACCTATATTTTTTATTAGTGATATTTCTTCAGACTCATAAGATCTAACAATCTGGAAACTTTGGGAGAAAACTTGATACTAGAAATCGATATTTTAGACAAAAATGCCCCCCAACATAGGCCAAAAATGATGAAATTTGCACAAAATCGTCAAATATAGGGGTTTCAAATGACTATAGCACAAAATTATGCACACGGACATATGATTTTCTTGTCAAATATGGTTTTGTCAGGGTTTTAGCATGATAAAAATGTAGGTTGTGGACAAAACTTGATGCAGGGAAATTTTGACCCCCTCAGGAGAATACATCGTTAAATGCAGGTGTAACTTTCTCTGTATTTTTGGTCAGTGGTTCCGATGTCAATTTCAACGCGTCAATGATCTCAATACACATTACATCAACACAGGCAGGAAACCTATTTTTAGCAATAGAATAATATAGTTCAAGTGGCCAAAAGATAGTCAACTGTTTTTGGAGAATGAATTAGTATGTGAGTACACATGAAGCTCATTTTTTTCATTTCTTCTTCTTTCCCATAAAATTAAAAAAAAATAATGCAGACGACATAATGAAATGAGCAGGGAATTATAAAAAACAAAATAATTTCCATGACGTGGTTTTGACCCAATGGGTGGCCTCTACAACAACCTTTGCAAATACGGCTGAAAAAGTTATCTAATCATATTAAAGGCCAATGAAATATAGTATAAAAGTTATCACTTAGTAACAAGTTTCGAGTATCAAGTAAGATACGAAAATTATCTAATCGTGTAAGAAATATATTTGCTGTCACGTCATAAGAGAAATATAATTACGAACTGACATAAAGTTAACAATGTCATTTGCATCCAATGGATTTTGAAGCACATGAAATTTTCTTATAATTGTTCTAATCATCTGAATTTCCTTTTGCTAGCTGAGTGTATACATAGCAACTCTCGGAGATGGATCTTTAAGGTTGTGGTGCTAAAACTAGATTCTCTGATAATGGTAAGGGCAAGTAATGAGAACTAATCGTTCTAGAGTCCGTAAAATTTGGTACTCCCGGAGACATTCACGGGGTGGTTATATTTATATAATAATGTTGTGTTTTACATTGACTATGCGAAAATAGTAGCCAGGGTGATTGACAATAGTGCACGATCCGAAGGGGAGTGCATTATTGTCCATCACCCTGGCTACTATTTTCCAAAGTCAATGTAAAACACAATATTAATATTATTATTATACTGACTGTTGTCTATATTTCTGATCAGCTGAATCTGAAAATTTTTCTTGAGTTTGTTTGCTATATCCTGTCAATCGTTTTATTGTATCTTTGTTAACTGATTCCGATGTAAATTTTCACGCGTCAATGATCTCAATACCCATTACAAAATTACATCAACAAAAGAAGGAAACTTATTTTTAGCAATGAAATAATATATTTCAAGTGGCCAAAACATATTCAACTGTTTTGGGAAAATGAATTATATGTGTGTACGCACGAAGCTCAGCTTTTTTCATTCCTTCTTCTTTCCAATAAAATCAAAATACTGTCAAAAAAACCCCCCAAAAATCTTAGCACTGTAGCAGACGACAATCTCGCAAATGATGATTAGAAACTTGATAACATCAATTGCACAGGTGATTACGCGGATAAGTACCCCCACTTGTCGGTCAGATCAAAACTCCGCCTCCCGCACGTGATGATTGATGATGATTGACGTAGAAATCAATAGTCTTCACAACAGCAGTGCTAACCATTGCAATAGTGCAGTCAACGCTATTTCTTTTGAAAATTATGGGAAAATAAAACTGTTTTACTATAAAAGAACTTTCTCACAGGAGGTATAATAATGTTTCATAACATAATCACCCCCTTCGCCCTCTATGTTTTCTTCTGTTCCTTAGTATGATTCATTTCATATACGCCATGACTTCTAATTGTGCACTCTTCCTAACGTAGACGTCCTTGATAGTCCAATTTCTGTAAATTCTACGTTATTCCTCGAAAAACAAAGGTGATGCTACCCACCTACCTGCACGCATGAGTTTTCGCACTTACTACATTTTATTACATATTGAACGTTAAAGCATCGAAGACATTGTAACTGGGATTTATTACCTTACTTCTCAAACTGACATAATTTGTAAGTGAAGGTTTCTGTTTTGTTTCATTGCACCAAATCACATAAATTCTAAGCAATTCCGACACAAATGGATATAAAACAAAGACAACAACTAGCCATGATCAATCATGACTATGACACGTTACATAGATATTGCCTAGACTGAACACAACTGCTTTTTTACTTCAAATGGTGATGAAAGGATATGGAGTAAATTCACATGAGTCAAAGTCTCTACAAATACATGGTAAAAACAAGCAAAAGAACAACGCTTTTATTGTTCTTCATCATGAAGTCATCATTAGGCCTTCAACAATGAGCTTTGCTCACACCTCATAGTAAGTTCAAGGCGGCCCCAGGCACCGGTTTGAGCGGAATTCTTTGCTAATTGTCGAACAACGCTACATCCCCGTCTTTTCTGGTCATGGATGCGGGATTGTCCACAAACCTTATTTAAACTTGCTCTTAAATTCACTATCATCCGTTTCCCGACAATACACCAGTGTCTTAAGCTAGTGGACAATTACAACATATAGACAAACACAGGGCACTCATCAAGTCGATTGTAAGAAAACTTTGCATTATAAAATAGTAAGATGTGGGCACTATAAACAGGTGCTCAGAATTCTGTTCGAAATTACACAAATGAATGCCAAAATCTGAAATTATGATACTATATCCATATGAGAAATTCTCTCACGAACAAGTACACCATAACTGAAATATATAGAAAGCATACATTTCGCGCACGGGGAATCTTTTTACGGACTCCACACTGCAGGAGAGACAAATGACATCGTAAATGGTGAATGAAAGGATATGAAGTAAATGCACATGAGACAAAGTCTCTACAAATACATGGTAAAACAAGCAAAGAAACGACGCCTTTATTGTTGTTCTTCATCTTGAAGTCACCATGAGGCCTTCAACAATGAGCTTTGCTCATACCTCATAGTAAGTTCAAGACGGCCCCTAGCACCGGTTTGAGCGGATTTGTTTGCTAATTGTCGAACAACGCTTTTTTTACTTCAAACCAAAGTCAGCAAGTAATTCCAAGAGCGCATGACGACAAATCTGAAACAAGGTTTTTAGTTTGCCATACGCCAGGATCTACAGAACCGAATCAAACAGTTTATCATACTTAAATTTGAATCAGTATTGTTACAGTTCAATTAATCCTTACAAATTTCACACCATGTATTCATCTCTAAGTTTATCTGCTATTACCTAATGTACGCCGTCGAACCTAATTCTCATCCACTGGCTAGTATCACCGATGTCACTTTGATTCATAATATTCAAGAATAGTTCTTCCATTTGGGTTAATATGTATGATTTCTGTTACACATCTTTGGGATGATAAGGTTGCCAAGAGATGAGGATTGAAAATTCAATTCCAGAAACAGAAGATTTTAAACCATTGCTTCTTTTGTACAATAAAAGGTTAATAGGGTCTGTAAGTCTCGTTCAATTTTCGAACTTCCGGGCACATTTATTGTACCCGGAAGTTGCATTTTTGGCAAACATATATGACGTTTCAAACCAAAAACGTGGACGTCATAATCCTTCGACGTCACGTTTTCGAATTGAAATTTTATCGTGAAATCTCGGTGTCACATGACGAGACTTACAGACCCTATTACTTTTTCTTGACATTACTTTCCATGATCTTTGTCAGTGTGCAGATACTTGAAGATACTAATATAAACCTTGCATTGATTTATGCATAAATTAAAAAACAAAATACCAAAGTTACTGTAATTTTAGTTTTTGCACATGGCCATTTCGAAAACTTATGTCTCTTCAGTGCAGATCAAATCAAAACATTTGGAAGACCATAAATTCAAAGATGTTTAAAAACTGGTAGAGAACAAATAAAAAAAGTAGAATACCAAAATCAGATAGATCAGACTGAGCTTTGAATGAAAGAGATACTCCATGGTTTTCAACAAAACTGATTCTGTTTTTTCATGTAGCTTGTCTGCAGAAGGAGACCTAATATTGGCATTTTGTTGACGTGCAATCCTGAACTAGAAGACAGATATGACCAACATGCCGTCATTGTTAAAGATGAGCCAACAAAACTAGACACTGGTATAGATCTATATGTGGAACTATATCGACCTGTCAAAATGCTCATCACATACTTATAAGGGCTTCTGCAATTTACACAGGAGGATTCGCAATGTAAGGAACAGTCAGAGGGATTGGAGTTCACGTACAAACAGGTAGTATGGAGAGCTAATAATATCGTGAAAAAATACTTACTAGATGAATGCTTATTTCTCTAGCTGAAAAGTTAAAAAATATTCATCGAAATATTTGTAATTGTTACAAAAATAACTTTTAAAGCAAATAAAAACAATTTCCTCTTTCGGACCTGGACTGTTTTAAACCTTTTTAATATTAGTATTTATAAGACGGGAAGTAAGCAAATTTACGCATTTGTTCGCTTAAAAACGAATTTTCATAATTGCATGTATCTGTACATACAATATGCTGCACTGAAGTTGTCAAGTCTTAAATCATTTTTGAGGTTGATTCTATCATGAGATTCAATTATTTTTTTTATATAAAATACTACAAATTGACACCCATTGTTCTGTATATAGTGAAAAAAACCTTTCACACTACAAATTACGGGGAATTGTTTTACAAACTCCAACCTGTACTTGTCATTAAAGGGATTAAAAAATTTACCAGGGAATCAGAACAGGAAACACCTACATACAATAACCGAAAATTTACATCACATGGAAAGGGAAAGACGAAAAATAAACTTTAAAAAACGATAGGAAATAAAGATAGTAGTACTTGATACCGGAAATATATGTAGCGAAAGTCAGTGCTAGGGGTAAGTCGGTTTTAAGGGTTCCCAAACCTCACTTTTCTCTTGCCAATTTCCCTATCATATAATAAAATAAACAAACAATTTCTTGATAATATGTAAATTGTGACATCTTGACATTATCAACTAAGCCAGAGTAAATTGTACCAAATTTTCTATCAATTTAAGTATCAATTAG
This sequence comes from Modiolus philippinarum, assembly GCA_002080025.1. Lineage (NCBI taxonomy): Eukaryota > Metazoa > Mollusca > Bivalvia > Mytilida > Modiolidae > Modiolus > Modiolus philippinarum. The sequence goes on from MJUU01056081.1 coordinate 61,696, forward strand.
GTCAGAGTAAATTGTACCAAATTTTTCAACAATTTAAGTATCAATTAGGCCAGAGTAAATTGTACCAAAATCTGCCCCCATTTAACATATCATACACAACATATGCTAAGGGACCGACCATTTCACTTGAAAGGGGGTATGGGTTTTTTTTCTAGACAAAAAAATTATTTATTTTTTAACTTTTATAAACAAAATATTTTTTTTTGAAAATAAGCATTATTTTTTGGACAGAAAGCCCTCTTCAGAATTTTTTTTCACCGATTTTGCAGCCAAAATATTTTTTCGAAAAAAAACCCATAGTCCCCCACCCCCTTTCAGGTTTAATGGTCGGTCCCTAATTATACAAAATTGAAGTCATGACATACAGATGCATGATTAGCTGTCAACAGTTTTCAATATATAAAACACAAGGTATCGTAATGAACATCAACAATTTTTCGAAGCAATAGTTCAGCTTTATCAAGACGATAACAACTTAAAAAATTAGGAGAGGAAAGAATTGACGATGGAAGGGACAAAACATTTTGATTGCCATTTGAAAAGAAAGGGTAAGAAATGGAGAGCGAGAGGAAATATGGCCCTCTCTACGACCCCCTTTGAAACTTCTCTTTTGTTGAGAAATGTAGAAAGGGTCCATAAACTGCAATGAGCGTGGCATTGCCTTAAATAGTTTGACTTCAATGGTTCGCGGCCAAGCTTGGACTAAAAAGGGTATTCAAGCACCTTTAGGGCCCGGTCATCTATGTCGACGGAGCCATTGAAAACGTCCTGGGCTTCTTTAACAAGCATTGTATGTCCTTGAACGGTAGTAAATGAATAGATGAATTTGTAGTTGTTTCGGATTGTTTTTAAGAATAGTTTTAAATTGAAAGGATGGAATTTGTCATAAATGTTCTGAGACGCGATCTTAAAAAAAGAGGAAAAAAAACATTATTGGTGTCTCTATTCATGATATTCTACTTTCACCGACATATTTATCATAACAGTGATTTAGCTGAAATTAGTCTATACGCCTTATAAATCAATGAATAATAACTAATCCTACTGTTAATGATAAATAATGCAAGATAACGATTAATGCACGTCAGACATAGTCTCTACAAATATGTGGTAGAACAAAGAAATTGGAAACACTTTTAACGTTGTTCTTCATCTAGAATTCACCATGAATAGGAAAAAGAAGGGAAACGGGGAATGTGTCAAAGAGACAACGACCCAAAGGGGAGTAATAACAACTCAAAGCCACCATAAGATCTTCAATGAACGGTGAGGAAACCCCACACCCAACGGCAGGTCGGAGTTGGCCCCTTAATAAGCCTACATCAATGAGTTTTGTAGTCACATCTATAGTGCCGATAACAGCACAGGACACGCTTACCCTTCCGGAGCACCTGATGTCACTTTCAGTTTTTTTTTGGAGTTCACAATGTGAGTGCCTTTGTTTTGAATGCTTTTTTTAAATTTCTATGCTTTGTAGCTGTCTAACGTCATTGTTTGTGTGTACTTGGTTTTGCCATGTCTTTGGACTTCGATTTTTGTAAATACCACTCCTTTGTTCCTTCGGTATTCTTCTGCTGTTGTTTGTTACCTCACAGTAAGTTCAAGAAGGCCCCTAGCACCACTTGGAGTGGAAGCCATTGCTAAATGTCGAACAATGCTTCATCTATGTTCCCTTATATAATACATCTCTAGTACGGGGAATCTTTTTTATGGACTCAACACTGTCTTTGTCTGGTGGATGTTGTATAGTTAAATAGTTGTATCCATTTTAATATTCTCCTAAAATGGACAATCGCCTACATTTCAGTCCTCTCATATCCAGGTGATTAAATAAATGCATCAAGGGTTAGTAGTCCTTTACATTAATTTTGGTTTTTATTTCTGGACTATTTTTAACTCTTTATTTTCATTAATTAATTTTCGTTTGTTTCTTATATAATCGTCTAAGTATTATTATTTGATTTGCTCTGGTTTAAAAACATGTACTACGGGGTCGCACGCAGAACAATTCTTTTGACATCTTTTATGGTATTGCAATCTTTTAAATATTCTGGTGTACAAAAAATTGTCGAGGTGGTCACATTCAGAAACCAGTTCTACCAGAAGTTCCGATTCTTCTCATTTCAGTATTGCTCATTACATTTCGATATTTTCACATTATATTAACCATTGGGCAGATAAAAAACCAAATAGTCCTAAAAATTTTACGGTAGTTTTGCTTTATCATTTATCTGTAATTTAAAATTATAGCAAATTAAAAATAATGACGAACTGATGCAACATTAGGTATCAATAGATCTTTATTTTAATCAAAACTAGCAAATAAGGGCAATTTTGAACACAAAGCAGCTTGATTTAATTGGTAGGGTTAACAAAAGCGATTATATTTTATCATTTGATGTTATACTAATGATAGCAGATGGTAAATTTTATTGATTCCCCTTAAACCGCTTGACAGAAGGATTTAACATTTGGTAGGATGTACTGTTTGCCACCAATAATCGCCTTACACTCTTCGTAGAACTGATTGTCATCCGTTGTGCCGGGGTATTGCGACGCATAGACCTAGCAATGGTCTGTACGTGCGTTCGTTTGTCTTTCACAACTGCTTTAAGACACAATCTACTCGGATTTTGTCATAATTTTCATGGTCATTTTAACCGATTTTATCACAAGCCAAGGCTATTCGTCTGTGGAAAAATCAATTAGCGATTTACAAATTATACATTCAAATCCTAAAAATGCAACATAATTATCTAACGTAGAATTAAAAATGACCCCAGAATTTTTGGGTAGAACACGTTGTCCTCTTCTTTACTCAATAATACGCGCATTATAGGACACTTTGTCTTCTTCCTAAAACAATGTGAACCTATGGAACTGTACCAATCGCGGACATAAATGTACGTCCACGTGTATCGTTATGCATGTCAGCTGGTGAAAAAAGGCCGGATGGTAAAACGAAATATAGTACAGTGAAATTTAAAAATTCAATATTAAACGACAGTAGAATTCGAAGGAACAAAGCAGAAGATTGCATAAATCAAAGTCAATAGACCACGTGCCAAAGACAAGGGAAAAAAGAACAGGAGAAGATAGAAGACAAGAACACACCCACAGAACACACGAACACCGCAAATAAAACACTCAAAACTAAAGCATTGAAAATGTGAACTCAACAAAAAGAAAAAGAAAACAAGAGACAACATGATTAAATTACTTTTTCTTTTATTGAACAAATTACTTGTTTACAAGCTTTTCAAAACGGATCACAATTTAGGCTTCATTTATGTAGAGACGATTGTTCCTTTCTCTATTTTTCCATGTACAAACCAATCCCACAAAGTTTCTGAATTAAAATAGGAAGGTTTATCTCCGTTAACCATTTATGAAATTGATAGAATGCGTGTAAACATTTAAGGAGTTCGAATGACATATGTAGCAAACCGCGTAGGCAAGAAAGCCAAGTAAACAACTTAATTGAAAATAAAGCTTGCGAGGCTGCTCATAATTACGTACAATTTTATCAATTGGATAAAAAAAAATCTTAAAATGGAGTTTACTGGAGGCTCAAATTGCGTTTATGATCCTTTTATTTTTATAGAAAAGCTTCATTTCCCAAATGATTGAAATCTTTACTATATTTACGATTGATTCATTGATCCGGAATAATGATGACGTCAGCCAGTTTCCCAGGAATAGCTAGTCATTCATAACAATTTTCCGGTAAATAAACAAACGACAGCATCCATACAGATTTCACAGTTAATTTACAATTCTATCACAAACTGATGTAAATTTACATGAAAGTTGCTTGACATGTTCAGCTATACTACCAGAAAAACGAAGCAACAAGATAAGAGATTATTTGTTGTAAACAATGTACGATTCCTTTCGTATCTTAAATTTTTGGTTTTCCACAAAAAGGGACATTGGTAAGAACGGGTCATTATAGGAATAAAATTAATTTTGGAGGAGTTAATCGATGTGTAAACGCGGCCGACTCGCTCATAAACTGAACTAGAGGCTCACATGAGCCTGTATCGCTCACCTGGTCACTGGTTTTATTCATTGTCACCTATAGACCACCCATTCATACTATAAATCAGTTCACCAGATGTTACATTTTCATTCTTGGATGAGGTGCAAACTAAAAATCACAAACTTTGAAAGGGATCACCCAAAGGCAATTGTAACCAAGTTTGGTTCCAATTGGCTCAGTAGGTTCAGAGGAGAAGACATTTGAATGCATTTCCCATAGAGTCCCTATGTTAAACTATGTTGCATGCTGGCGGCCATCTCGGATGAGGTAAGAACGTAAAAATCACAAACTTTAAAGGGGACCACCCAAGGACTATTGTGACGAAGTTTGGTTCAATTTGGCTTGGTAGTTTCAGAGGAGAAGATCTTTGGATGCATTTCCCATAGGGTCCCTATGTTAAACTATGTTCCCTGCTGGCGGCCATCTTGAATGAGGTATGAACATAAAAATCACAAACTTTGAAGGAAAACATCCAGACCACCTGTTTTAAGTGCCCACATCTCACTATTTTATAACGCCAAGTTTTCTTACATTCGACTTGATGAGTGCCCTGTGTTTGTCTATATGTTGTAGTTGTCCACTAGCTTAAGACACTAGTGCTTTTGTCGGGCAAAGGATGACAGTGATTGTAAGAGCACTTTGCCAGTTTAATTGATGTTTGTTGACAATCCAGCACCCATGACCAAGAAAGACATGGATGTAGCGTTGCTCGACAATTAGCAAAGAATTCCGCTTAAACCGGTGCTAGGGGCCGTCTTGAACTTACTATGAGGTATGAGCAAAGCTCATTGTTGAAGGCCTCATGGTGACTTCAAGATGAAGAACAACAATAAAAGCGTTGTTCCCTTGCTTGTTTTTTACCATGTATTTGTAGAGACTTTGTCTCATGTGCATTTACTCCATATCCTTTTATTCACCATTTACGACTGGAGTTTGTCTCTCCTGCAGTGTGGAATCCGTAAAACGATTTCCCGTGCAAGAGATGTATGCTCTCTATATTTTTCAGTTATGGTGTACTTGTGCGTGAGAGAATTTCTCATATGGATATACTATTGATACTTTCAAAATTTTGGCAATTATTTTTGTAATTTTTGAAATGTAATCCAGACCACCTGTTTTAAGTGCCCACATCTCACTATTTTATAACGCCAAGTTTTCTTACATTCGACTTGATGAGTGCCCTGTGTTTGTCGATATGTTGTAGTTGTCCACTAGCTTAAGACACTAGTGCCTATGTCGGGCAAAGGATGACAGTGATTGTAAGAGCACTTTGCCAGTTTATTTGATGTTTGTTGACAATCCCGCACCCATGACCAAGAAAGACATGGATGTAGCGTTGCTCGACAATTAGCAAAGAATTCCGCTTAAACCGGTGCTAGGGGCAGTCTTGAACTTACTATGAGGTATGAGCAAAGCTCATTGTTGAAGGCCTCATGGTGACTTCAAGATGAAGAACAACAATAAAAGCGTTGATGCTTTGCTTGTTTTTTACCATGTATTTGTAGAGACTTTGTTTCATGTGCATTTACTCTATATCCTTTTATTCACCATCTAAAGAGTATTGTAACCAAGTTTGGTTCCAATTGGCTCAGTGGGTTCAGAGGAGAAGAGATTTTAATGCATTTCCCATAGGGTCCCTATGTTAAACTGTGCTCCACGCTGGCAGCCATCTTGGATGAGGTACAAACGCAAAAATCACAAACTTCGAAGGGGACCACCCAAGGACTGTTGTGACAAAATTAAGTCCCCATTGGCTCAGTGGTTTCAGAGGAGAAAATCTTTGAATGCATTTCCCATAGGGTCCTATGTTAAAATATCTTCCCCGCTGGCGGCCATCTTGGATGAGATGCGTCCCTGCTGGACATATGTAGAAATTGTAGTTCTGGAAAACCTCAACACTTTTGCAATTCACATTAAACCTTTATCTCAAACAGTTTTTGAAATAAAAGTAAAAACGTTCAAAAATTGTGAAAATTCAAAGAAAAAGCGGCAATAACTCCTATGTGGGTTGTCAGATTTTCTTCAAAATTGCAGGACATGTAGATCTTACTATGCTGACCATTTTTNTTATACAAACTTCACTTCTATCTTCTATCAATTTCAATATATAAGACCTGAAGTAACGAAAAACTGGAAATTTTACGGAAAAGGGGCAATAACTCCAAGACGGGTAAACGGATATTCTCCAAAATTGCAGGACAGGTAGAACTCATCATGCTGATCATTTTTACTACGTGTCAGAATTTTGATATCTGTAATGGTTTTCGAGTAATTTGCAAAACAAACTTAAAAGAGCATACCCTGGTGATGATTCAGGCCAAGTTTGGTTAGTATTGGCCCAGTAGTTTCAGAGGAGAAGATCTTTGAATAAAAGTTAACGGACGGACGACGGACGCCGAGTGATGGCAAAAGCTCACATGGCCTTTGGCCAGGTGAGCTAATAAAGAGGGACTTTATGTAAAGTTTGTGAGTGAAAGGCCGCGCAGTTTACACATCCATAAACTCCTCCAAAATTACTTTTATTTCCTTTTATTCCAATCCTTTGAATTTAAAGCAATGTTTTAACTGAATTTGACGTCACCATATACTGCACTATTTTTTCTCGGATCGTAGAGTTTATAAAAAAAAACAACTTCTTTGTTGTTCATGACGTTGACCAATGATATTGGAATTATTCCAGATTAATTTCCTGTTTTTTTTTTTTCTTTTGATAAACAGTTTAATAGCATGTAATAATTATGTGAGTGGTTTTTTTTTGCACACTTATTATGAGATAGATTTGTAACAGTTAAAAATAAATAGGATTTCAAATAAATGTGATTTTTGTTAGAAAATTAAAAATTAAAAAAGAAGTAATTTAAGTGAAAAAAAATGATAGGTTGATGATCTTGTTTTTGAGATTTAAGTGATTGAAAATTTGGCGGGAAACTGAACTTCTCGGATTTTTCATAAAATTAACATTTGCCAGGTTTGATCATTCATGAATGAATGTGACAGAATATATAAAATCTGATAAAATAGAATGCTCACAAAGATGTAAAAATGAAATTATGAGAAAAAATAAGGGGTCCATGTGTAAAAAATTATAATGCATTTAAATGGATAAATCCAGAAGATTCCGAAAATCTGACAGAAACCCAAAACATGAGGAGCGAACCTCCTTAAGCAATTTTATAGTCTCTGAATCGCTCGTTACATTATACATATTTTAATTTAATTTGTTATTTTCTATGTTTCATGAAGAAAACGTACGTTTAGTTGCAACTATATTTTTACCACTTTTGAGGTTTTATTTGAGGTTTTATTAAAAACAGATGTTAATATCAAATATAAGTTAGTCATAACCAATTAATATTTGAGTTGACATAACCACACACACACACAAAGAGAAAGTATACTAGTACAAGGACACTAATTGCGTTTCCTGTAGAGTACATAAATGTCATACGAAAACCAAACAAACAAGATGGAGTGGTGAAAAATAACGTGACGAAACTACACAGTAGATATTTAACGAATGCAGAGACAAAATAGAAACTACTTATATTTTGTACCCGGCTGCAACAATAACACTTCAGGTATCATCAAGCAGTGTTTGTTACCTAAAAAATCATTGAGTTTAGTTCAGTGCATGTGTACAATTTTATCTAACAACTTACAATTTCGCATGGCAGTCTCGATATATTTTTTTCTACCTTAGTTCTTCAAACAAAGGAATATCTCCGTCGTGCGAAACTCTGTACATGAATGTTGTTTTATCATATTGTTTATTTATTCTATATCAGCTTATATATATCTTTCGATATTTGCTTTCCAAATATTTTGATTTGAATATAACATATCGAAATGTAAAATTCGGTGAAACTTAATTCACAGTAGCTAGAAGCATTTATCATTTTTTTCGAAACATTTATTTTTAATAATGAAAAAAGTTGTTTTTTTTTTCTTTTAAACTGATAAAATACACATCAATATGAACAAAATACATGTAAATATGTACTTATCAAATGCATAAATAAACAATAAAAAACCTTATGAGGAATTTCGGCTATATCGAGAACAGGGGGAATATATAATAAGCAATAATATGTATGAAAACGAAGGAAGTCGTGAATTTTTATTATATTGGCGTCAAGCAACTGATTACCAAGTACTATATATATAGTACTTAAGGCAGCATAAGTTTCTTATTTGTATATATTTTTTCTTACTGAATTATTTATTCATCGTTGTACACCAGTTTTGTCTAAGCCATATTGTATCGCTTTTAAGCATCATTGTCTTAAATTTAGCCTTCAAGAGATTTTAGCTGCATGCAACAAAGTTAACAAAACATTTGTTTCAATTATCAGTATTAGTTTTACCTTACATCATGTTCAAGTCGACCGTGTCAATGATACCGCATGATACAGGACCTGGTCTTTAACTTTTAAGACTAAGATAAATGAATAAAAACCAAGACAGCATAGAGAAAACAGTACTCGCTAAACATGTCCAAAAATATTAAAAAGCCATTAAAATATAAAACGTCAAGGTTATTGATCATTAGTTCAGCAAAAAAGTCAACTGTACATATTTTTGGGGGAATATCTACTGCCTTTTCACAAAATTAAGGCTGAAATTTTTTAGTGACCAATCAACATACTTGGCAATCTATATATACATGTACAATGTACATAAATGTAGATTTTTGTTTCAAGTACTGTAATTCGTAGCCATATTACTCAACATTGGGGTATTCATCAAGTTATTTTTAGCAAATTAAGCAGTACACAAAATTGTAGCATAAAAAATAAATACAAGGTTTCGTTTTTAAAAAAAGTTTGTTTTGAATGTGTAATCGTTATTCCCTAGCATTAGCTATGCCTATAAGAGACTACGTGAATATAGAAGGTAAATCTATAAGGCAAGGGATCGCTTTGCAGACTCCTCGCTACACAAAGGCACAAAATAAGCATGGAAACAACACTCGTTAGTGTTGTCATACAATTGAACATTACTTAAGTAAAGAATGAAATTTGCTGAAAACCGACGCTAATTTTATCAGCTGTTGCCACTACATAAACAATTAACTACGTCAAATCCTTGTCGATTTCGCTTTAAATTAAAAGTGATCAATTTCTCAGACTATAAAGCCGTTTATCCGATTCTAAATTACTTTCAAATCTATACCAGTTGTTTATTGTGAAGCATTCAAAGATATCAGCTGTGTTGATGGTCACATTGTAAAGAAATACAACAAGGTATTGAAATTAACACAGTGAATCAATATCAGAAACACGAAAAGCTGTTCTTAAAGATTTATTTGATTACAGATACTCGAGTTATCTTGTAACAGTTTATGCTAACTAAATGGATGTGAACTAGATATGATAGACTGAACAGAGACTGGCTTGAATGCTCTTTCTACATCAAGAATAAAAGGTTCAGAAATTTATCACACTAAGGATTTATTCCTTGTTTTGTCTACATTTACAGTGTAATCATTCCAATCGGTATTGCAACGCCTAATTTCATTGGTCAACGTCATGAACAACTAAAAAGTTTGTTCTCGATATATCATCTTGCCCTTTTATACGCTCTGAGGTGAAATAATGACGTCAAATTCAGGGACAACATTGTTTTAAGTTTAAAAAATTGGAATTTAAAGAAATCAAAGTAATTTTGGAGGAGTTTATGGATGTGTAAACGCGGCCTTTCACTCACAAACTTTACATGAAGTCCAGTTTGTCAATGAGTCGGTCGCGTTTACACATCGGTTAACTCCTCCAAAATTGCTATTAGTTCTATAATCTCGTTCGGATATAAATTTCATTTTGTTTGTGTTGTCTTTCAAGCGTCAAATGGTTTTACTTAATCCGAATTGACAATACATTAGTTTATCCATTAAACCGAAAATTGTTGCGTTTCACAGTACATCCTGTGACTAAAGAACTTTCGAGATGGAAACTTTTGCATGTGACATTACTCGGACCGAAATAAGTGGGTATGACTGCCTGATCGACCAACTGACTTAAAAAAAAAGTTGACATATCTCTGAATAGCAATATATATATATATATATATATATATAAAATAAAACAAACAATAGACGAAAGTGAACAGTACAGTGTACTGTTCACTTTCGTTTATTGTTTGTTTTATTTTATTTTTTCTCACAAAGTGTGTATCCTTCCGGATCCAGTACGTCGGGAATTTCTGTGTTGTTGCTTTGTTTATAGATGTTTATATATATATATATATATATATATATATATAT
>MJUU01056081.1:72006-94363 GCA_002080025.1 Modiolus philippinarum
TATATATATATATATATTTATTGTCTAAAAACAGCGACAAACTTGGAAATCTTATTTAATCCTCAGGATAAGCATGTAAATATGCTTATACAGGTCTTGAAAAATAAATTATATGCGTCTGAAGTCAAAGCCCAACTGAGTTAAAGTCTTGGGATGTGCTATTATCGAGAACATCTTTCCACTGAGGAATTTGACCACTACAATTTGAGTGACACGCAACACTTCATTTGAATTTCACTGTTGCATACACGGCCCTATTTCGATGAATTTACATCTCGTCAGTGCAACTCGGATCTAAAAATTGGAAAACCGCTGCCGAAATACCACTTCCTCGGAAGGGTGTACAAGACTGGAGAATGGCTGGTAAATTTACTCTCCCTACCCATTTATCCCCGTGATTGATGGAAAATCCAAAGTTCCATATTAAATGTCTACTCTACTGTACTGTATGAAATGAAATGAAATTTTTAGATCCGAGTTGCACTGACGAGATATAAATTCATCGAAATAGGGCCGTATATGCACAGTGAAATTCAAATGGAGTGTTGCGTGTCACTCAAATTGTAGTGGTCAAATTCCTCAGTGGAAAGATGTTCTCGATAATAGCACATCCCAAGACTTTAACTCAGTTGGGCTTTGACTTCAGACGCATATAATTTATTTTTCAAGACCTGTATAAGCATATTTACATGCTTATCCTGAGGATTAAATAAGATTTCCAAGTTTGTCGCTGTTTTTAGACNATATATATATATATATATATATATATATATATATAAATAAATTTGAAGCAAAATGTGTTCGTGGTTTTTATATATTTATCATGTAACTTGTAGTTGAAATTTGGATTCTTTTTTTTTGCTTAACATGTAAACAAAGAAAGAATATTGAGTAAATGCACATGAGACAAACTCTGTACAAATACATGGTAAAGCTAAGCAGTGGGACAAGACTTTTATTGTTTGTTCTTCTTCATTTTGAGGTATTCATGAGGTTTTCTACAATTACCTATACTTATACTTCATAGTAAGCAACGGTTTGAGCTGAGTTTACAACCTGATGTCGAACAACGCTATCAACATCTGCGGGATTGTCATCAAACGTACGATAAATTGGCAAAGACTTCCTTATCAAAGGCTTAAAACTGACCATCAGTATACAGCAATCGGTATACAACTTGCTCTGCTTTCTCTCGTTTTTTTGTGTCACCTTTCTCTGAATTTCTGTCCGGTTGCCTCCTAGTTCAGGCCATAAGGCCGAAACAATTGATACTCAACCTTCTTTTCCTTTTTGTCATTTTTATTGCTTTTTCACTTGTGTATTTGTCTGTATTCTGTCGATTTTTGAAGTATTTCGATGGTTTAAATTATTCGAATTTCGATACTGTACTGCAGATATGAAAATACAAAGTAGTTGTAAGAATTTTTTTATTGACAACAACAAATTTTGTCAACTATTGGGCCTAAACTAGTATTTATTTTGATTCCTGCTTTTGACGTATAATACTATTTGTTATTCAATATACAATTCAGATCTTAATCTAATACGAATATTAAGAACATTGACAAAACTATTTTCCATACATAATACAACCTATTCGTAACAGTTGTTTAACAAAATAACAGCACTCCCTCCATGATATTTAGAAATCGCTATTGATTTCCTAATGTGTTTACCGACGAAAGGGCAGAAACTTTTTTTTGTTTCAATCATTCTCTCTGTATTTTGTAGAAACATTGAAATGTGTCACTAAATTGAAATGTCTAAAGCAACAGGACTGGAATTATAACGTTACTACAATAAAGAAATGCTTGACATTCAGAATACTGTTTCAAGTGTCTAATTTAGGAGGCAATATTGCTTGAATACCGACAAATAAGATGGCTACGGATTAATTGGATATTTCTAATAAGATTGTAATCTATTTGGTTCTCCTTGTCGATATTCAACATAATTATGTATGTAAGCCATTAGGGAGGCTTTTAAAAGACAGATATGCGAGAAAACGGGTTTATGTTGAAACCAGAATTTACAAGTTTAATCCGATTGTTTCGAACATTTACGTCATCTAAATTTTTACTCTGCTTTGTCAGAAGCGTATTTTGTTTTCTTTTATGTCCTTTTAATTCTACTTCCGTTGTGAGTTTTTCAGAGCTCGTAGGTGTTCGAAGGAACATAAAACATGAAAAATGTTGTATTAAATGCCTTTTGTATTTAATGCTATAGAAGGGAAAAAATGAATAATTGCAACGTCCAATTTCATTGGTCAACCTCATGATCATCAAAGACGTTATTTCTCGATAAACCCTTTTTGCCCAAATAGTGCAATATACATGTATGCTGACGTCAAATTCAGTGACAACATTGTTTTAAGTTCAAAGGTTGAAATAAAAGAGACGTTGGAGGAGTTTATGGATGTGTCGGAGTAGACGCGGCTTTTCACTCACAAGCTAAATTAAGTCCGAATTTGATGTAGTTTGTGAGCGAAAAAGTCGCGTTTTTCACATCATTTACTCCTCAAAAATTACTTTTATTCCTATATAATAAACGTCAAAAAAAAAATTCAAATTGCGGAAAGTATCAATTCACAACCAAATCTGAAACAAGAAACGGGTACAAAAATCGACTGACAATATCCTCATTTATTTTATTGTCGGCCCTATTCTATTATATATATTTCTTTTATATTCAATGTTTTAAAGCTCTTTCTTGTCTATGGGACAACATATTTCCCCCTTTTTGGGTTTTTTCTGCAATGCGGTCACGTAATTAATATCGTGCAAAACCGAACCCTTTATATATTGTAAACAACCACACCTTTTCTTGGAATAAAAAGTGCATAATAATTCAGCAATTGAGAAAAAATTCTGCCGTGTTATTCCGACTTAGTTCTATAAATTAAACACAGATATAGGAAATTACTCACGATCTGAATAAAAATATGCATTAAAATTACATACGCACTTTTCTCTTTAACAAGACTAATCAGTTGTGATACCGGACTATTACATCTAATCAGGCAATCCATAGCTTCATTATTGTGAAATTATATCCCAATCCTTTCATTCATTTGAACATACCACAGAGAAATATCAAATTTATGTTTATTTAAAAATGAAGATAAAACGCAAGTTATAAGGAGATTCGAAACTTAAACTTATCATACTTTTTTTCCATGTAAGGAACCGTATTCAGAAGCGATTGTAGGGCGACGCTAATTTCCATTTCATATGTACAGCTTAAAACTCTATATTATATAATCTAAAACTACGTACAGGCGTTTGGTGTTTAGTTCCTCCCAGAACATGCCTTCAGGGCTGCTAAGAAGCCTTCTATTGTGTTAGCATATGTCACTGATGTAGGAGTTGGTTCCAATCTCTGATGGTCCTTGGGGAAAAACGAATTGCTATTAATCATACATGTCGTTGCAAATTCTCTCCTGGAAAAGGCGGTTTTCTTCTCGAGTTAAACGGTCACTTAGTTGGAGATAATCATGCCTGTTGATGTCTACTAGGCCATGCTGGATTTTATGTAGCATGGATAACCGATTTTTCTTCCTTCTCTCTTCTAAACGGTCTCCCATTCCAGTAGTTTTACCATGCCTCTGACACAGCCTGGTGTACGGTCTGTGAAGTTGTTGTTTGCGTTTTGCCACTTTTTTAAACTTCTTCCAATTTCTTTATCTGCTTTTTTGTTGTTAGATTCCACACTGTACAAGAATATTCTAGTGTAGGTCTTACCACCGATGTATAAGCCGTTGATTTTACTGGCTTTGTGCTGTTTCCAAGGTTGCGTCTAATTAATCCAAGTGTCTGTTACCCTTCCCTTCTGTCATACATCTTGTTGGCATTTAATACTTTTGGCATTGAACTTGGAAACAAAACATGGTGTTAATGGCATATTGTTAAGAAACTGTCATCTATGGAGCAGATCGGGCTTGCCTTTACCCGGATACCCGATGAATCCTCCCGTTTTTTTGTGGGAATTTTATACTGCTTTAGTTTTGTGCCGTTCTTTTCCATTTTAGAATTTTTAACTTTGACCTTTTGATCTTTTCGTTTTTGGTGTTTAAAAACAAACAAATTTTTACACTATTTAATTTATTTTAAAGCAATCTATCTATTTAACAACGCAGACAGCCACAGCCTGCTTTGCTCACCTCGTTGCGAAGCATTGTCACATGTTGCACATGTCAGTAAACAGGAATGAACTATAAGAATTCTTTTGAACAGATTCAGACATGCATAAAATGTAGTTCAGAATACCTCCACAGCATTCACTTCAGCTGTCATCCCAAAATTAATCATGCATACCAATATGGTGGATGAGGGACATGTCACTGAGCGGAGATAGTCTTAAACCATGCTACCTACGGCAAGTCACTTATGTGTAAAATGAAGGTCAGACAACATCCGAAGCATGCATTGTTCTTGTCTCATACATACCAATATGGTTAATGTTGGACATGTCAGTAAGCGGGAATGGACTTTAATCATTCTTCCTAACCAAGTCGCTCATGCGAACAATTTAGGTCATAGGCAGCATTCGAAGTATGCATGTTTATGTCCGTATATTTAGTTCTCTCAGTTTCATTTCTCACAATTGACTCAGTCCTGTTGCCAACTGAATTTTACTGTTGTTACGATTGTTTCTTTATTTATCACATTGGCTGTAGGGGGAAGGTTTGGGCCCAATAAAACTAGTTTAACCCCGCCGCAGCCGGTTTGCGCCTGTCCTAAGTCAGGAAATAAATTAAGCCTTTGTGTGTTTTTTCTGTTTATGTATTCTGGAATATGCATGAAATCATTATGCTAAACTCCTCACGGGAAGGGATCTTGGTGGAAGCTGTATACTGAGTGTACATAATTTTATTTGTCATTTGGTAATGGGTCTGGAGCTGGCATGTCAGTTAATTGCTAGTAGTCTTTTGTGATTTCATGTTTATATCTGTATATTTAGTTCTTTCAGTTTAATTTTTCACAATTGACTCAGTCCTGTTGCTAACTAAATTTTATTGTAACGTACTATTGTTTTTTTTTATTTATTTGTCACATTGGCTCGGGGGAAGGTTTAGGCCCAATAAAACTAGTTTAACCCCGCCGCAGCAGGTTTGCGCCTGTCCTAAGTCAGGAAATTTATTAAGCCATTGTGTGTCTTGTCTGTTTTCTAGTTAGTTCACTTTATGTCTATGGGAGTCTAGGATGATGTTTATTTCGCTGAACTTGATTACTCTTTATTTAGGGGCCAACTCCGACCTGCCGTTGGGTGTGGGGTTTCCTCACCGTTCATTTAAGATCTTATGGTGGCTTTGAGTTGTTATTACTCCCCTTTGGGTCGTTGTCTCTTTGACACATTCCCCGTTTCCCTTCTTTTTCCTATTGTTGTTGTCATCCCAAAATGCATCATACAATGTACATACCAATATGGTTGATGTGGGACTTGTTAGTAAGCAGGAATGGACTTTAACCATTCTTCCTAACCGGACGCCGACGCGGATGCTAGTATAGGGGTATTGCATAAGCCCTCCTCACTTCGTGAGGTGAGCTAAAAATATATTTAATGAAAAGAGACTAATCGATATAGTTGTTTCAGTCTTCTGTGAAAAAAATCTGTTTGAACAGCTATTATACTATCTTAATTAAACCCTCCGAGATGCTCATTATTCTAATGACATGAACAATTTAATATGAAACCTGACGAGTCAAATTAAATCTCGTGCCAATACCAATCAGAACTTAACAATTAACTAGACTTAAATTAAAGGTAACACAATAGCTTCACAAGCAACATCCTTTCTGTTTCCTGTTGTCTGTCAACATATCAAAAGAACATATTCGTAAGTGTAAGTTTCCATGGCAATTAACTGGAGATGTTATAAGATATTCCTAGGAACTACAAGACGTTCTGGTACCGTTGTTTCATAGGAGACACATATAAGCAATATTCGGAATCTTCAACAAAAGCTTCATGTGTACATTTATAAAAGATATTGATACTGAAATTTACATCGAAAGACTGTAATTTTTATTCTTTTTTTTCAAGTCAGTAAATATATTTGACAAGTTTGCGTATATTGTATAATAATCTTTCACGGCTGCCTCATTTCAATGACTATGTAGCGTAAGATACCCAACCTTATGTACAGGGGGTTTCTGAACTTGCAATGCTTTTATATCATACGTTTGCTGGCTCACGCATGTGTGTTACCATTAATGTCCTATAACGGATAATATATCTCCACCATCCTTACGTTCTAGGTATCTAATGTGGGTTTTGGTCCATGTGCAAAAGAAATTTAATCCCGTTTGAATGGATAATACCTAAGGATATCGAATGCTTCTGAAAAGTGAAGCTCATACTCTCTTAATTTTTATAATCACGTTTGAAGCTTTACAATCGTCCATTGCTTTTCTTTAAACATAACAACTAACCCAAGGCTTAATACAAAATATTTCTCAACATGCAAATTACCTACTCATAAATCTTATTCTTAACAGTCTATAAATCATTTTCATTTTTTTTACAGAACGATGATATTTTGATAAATCTTTCTTTACTGAAGAATTATAGAAACATGCATTTTATCAGTATTTTGAATGATGGTGTTAAAACATTCCCGTCAGATAAACATTTCTTTTTCAAGAAATATACTGATTTTCCTTACTGGAATGCATTAGATTTATGAAGAGTTATCGTGTGCATGGATAGAACTATGTTAAAATTGTAAAATATGTTTTTCCGATCTTGCCATTGTCCTTGAATTATTCGTTTAAGACTGATTGTTCGGTTCTCACTTACTTACCTAAATTCCGATTATGTATTACTACGTAGACGATCGTTTGGAACAAAACAATATTCAAATGAACAATACTATATTGACAAGATGGCCAAAAAAGAATCAACGAAGACACTTTCAAAGAAGGCAACTCAGACATTAATATGTACTTTTTCAGATAGTCGCAGATAATTCTCTTTTAATTGAGAAGTATTTAACCACTTTCAGACTTTTAAATGATAAGTTCATCATCGTTAGAACTTTAAAGAAACTGAATCATATTATTAGGGTTTTTGTTGTGGAAAAAAGAAGCATCCCGAAATTTAATGATGGTCAAACTGTTATTATTCCTCATTAACTACTTATTTGGGTGAAGCTTCATTTAAATCCAACAGGCCAAGCATGGCTAGTGCTTTCGATGTCATTAAATCATATCAACACAAATTATCATATTAAACACTTATACAATAGTATAATCTTATACATAGTCTTGATTTCACAAGACAAGTTTTTTCTTCATGTACATCTTTACATGGAAGAATACTGTAAGATAAAGTTTAAGTTTAATAGAACCGTCGAGAAAATGTACCCCATTTAGGTTTTCTTTATCACTTCATTACGATGGTCTCAAGATATATAGTAATAAAGTATACTCAACATGTGGAGTGAATCAGATGTGGATCCTCAAAAACTCAAAAGACTTATTACAATATGTATCTTCAACTGAACTCAACCGTTCTACTCTCTTTACTACTCTTCCACACGATAAGCTTAAGTCAGTACTCCGGGATTTAATGCATTAGTCTTTCTGTACTAAAAAGGGTGAAAGAAGATTTCATTTCAGTGATGGGTAAAGATGGGGCCTATTTTGTTAAACATCACACTGATTCACACAAAAAGTATACAGAGGAGGATGTCATTGCAATGCTCGAATTCTTGATTGATAACATATTCATCGAATTGGAAGACAAGTTTTCCAGCAGACAATAGGGATACATATGTGGACTAATTGTGCGCCACTTTTAGCAGATTTGTTTCATTATACGTATAGAGCCAAGTTTATACAATGGTTAGTTCAGAAAAAAAGACAATAAGCTAGCCAAATCCTTTAATTTCAGTTTCCGTTATATAGATGATATTCTTTCATGGAACAATCCTCAATTTAAGGATAACCTACATCTTATATACCTAACATATATCTTATATACCCAAATTAACTCGAAATTAGAGAGACCATTGATAAACCCTCATCAGCATCATACCTGAATCTATACCTCTACATTGACAACTATTGACGTCTGAAAACAACACTTTACGACAAGCGTGATGATTTCGACTTTCCAATAGTGAACTTCCCGTTTTTGAGCAGTAATATTCCCACATCTCCGACATATGGCGTGTACATTTCACAACTTATTCGCTATTGCCGTGCCTGTAGTTTGTACAGCGATTGTGTCAACAGAGCGAAATTACTGTCTCAAAAATTTATACATCAAGGGTATCTTCAGTCACTGTTGCAATTATCACTACAGAAATTTTACGGTCGTCACCATGATTTGACAGATTGTTAAAATGTTTTTGTTTCACAAATGAGCACAGATATCTTTGGGTAGATCAAGACTTTGTTACCGGGCTGTCTAACACCTACAGTAACAAAACTAGACTTTTAATCGGCAGTGTGACGGGTGCCACGCGTGGAGCAGATAATGCCTACCCTTCCGGTGCACCTGACGATACCTCAGTTTTTATAGGGGTTCACACTGCTAGTGCTTTAGTTTGGCGGCGTTCTTTTTCATTTTTGTTTATTTGTTTCGTCTTTGTCATGCTGTCTCAATTCTTGTCGGCTGTGAATTGCCGTGATTTTGGATTTATGATTTTAGTACTCCCCCTTTTCTCGTTCTTGCCGATGTATGACGTTATCACAAAAATCCAATAAGTCTTAAATGAGATATACTTACGAAATCGAAAATATCATTAGGATTAATTATATTCATGATTTTGTCGACTGATTATTAAAATCCAATCCACAAATTTCCATTTTGCTTCTGTTTTTTTTTTCAATGAATGCCAGATTTCCTGAATGTAACTTGTGTAAAACGGAACTTTGAGTTTTGTTCGTCACTGAAAACGATCTTATATTACGCAATAAAATTCATACACCAACAATAAATCAATTATTTTATATCTGTTGAGCTTGGTGTGATTTATATTATAGATTATTACATGGCATTTTTCATATCATACCCTTTATCATTTTAAGGTCGTTATATTTGCCCGAGAGCCACCAGGCTCGAGGGATGTGATATGAAAAATGATAAAATATTTTTATCATATACTTCAACTGTTTAAGAAATTTTCAGCTGAAAAATATATTCATACTTATAACATGCAGTATTAGTATTTCGTTATTATCTTGTGCATTGTTTATCGTTTTTACGGAAATATACGAACTTGCATGTGATAAAGCTTCCGAGTTGAGACGGAACAAGTGCGCAATTATTTACAATGCATTTTCCATAGGGGGGTTCCCCTGTTTAGCGATAAACTAAATTTTTCATCCCGGGAGTCCTGAAAATGACAAGTACTTATACAGATCTTTCGAATTCCAAAATTAAAAATGGGGGGTCATGCGGCGTTTCTTGGTGTAAATTGAGGCTCAAAAAGGGGTATATTGAAAATAATAAAATATTTTTGTGTCGGCCAGATCCCATAAAAGGTCAAATTATCACATCTGGGTTACATTGTTGAAATCAGATTTGCTATAAACCGAATTGTAACATGACATAGTATTTTATTTTAAAACATTTAATTTTATTATCCACCAATCGTAGGAGTTGTAGTGCTTAATACTGAATACAGCTTTGGGTTCAAAACTGGATCCCTGTTCGAAAGTCAATAATTGCGCACATGATACCTGCGCTAATTACCAAAAGTAGTTGATCGCCTCTTCAATTTTTATTGAAATCATCAGCATTCTGCTTTTATCTAGGGGTAAAGTTTTAATCATAGTTTAACTAATTATATGTTTGTTTATCTTCAATTAGAATCTAGTTGTACAGTTGTAATGTAGGAAAAGTTATAACTAATGTAACTTTTTTCCTATGGGTATAATAAGATTGATTATACTTAAAAATAATTGTAAAATAATTACAAACTTGCAGCGTATGTCTTCATGCCTCGTTTTGGGGTATAAAAAAATACAGAAAACGTGACAGACGAACAGACCATATATCAAAGTTAAAAAAATCTTTTATTACGAGTATTACGTAATATTTCAATAATTACGACATAGAGCAGATGTCCTGTGACAGAAATGGTCAAATTTGATTGAGAATGTTTTAGTAGTATTTCCTCGCGAGGTTAATTCTTTAAAGAATAGTCTGTCTAGTTCCAGATTACGTTCATAAAATAGACTTATAGTCAGCTATCATTTAATTTCAGATTATGGTGACCTTGCAGCATTTATTGATTACTTGTTAATCATATACTTTTTTATTAATCATGGTAGATGCAATCGGTTATGTTAACTAAAATAAGTGTGTGAAATTGTTGCCGAAAGAAATCTGATTCAAGATGCAACACGAAGCGAGACAGACAAAATTGGTGAAACTATACAATATCTGTGATTACGTAATACAATTGCGAGCAGCAGTTTTTTTATCATTCAGAAATCTATGCTTATAAAATGGTCATTTGATGAACCAATCAGTTGGAGTGCAGCAGTTGGCTGTTGCGTGCAAATGTTGATCACTTCAATGTATGTTTTTGGGACTTTCGCAAACCGAGTTTGATTGTTAAAAGTTTTTATTTGATATGCACTGAAGACACAAGTTGTCGAAATGCCCATCTACAGAATTACACGTAGTTTAGTGCATAGTTTTATTTTGTTATTTTATTACCACGTCCAGTTAATTCGCCCCCATGAGTATAAACAATCAAGTCACTCAGTTGGTCGGTTCAGGCGAAAAACCGACATTTTTCGAATACACGTGTAGTAGTTAGGCCTTTTTCTATTAGTTGGTTTACGGAATTTTTCTCTGAAACTGTGGGGTAGGAGGTCGAGAAAAAAAAGATCAAGAGTGCAAGATTTTTAAAAACAAAATTTTATGTTTTAATCTCTCATGGATGCATATGCTTCATGTTTCCTCTAATTTATTTCCTTTGTTTCATGTCCAGGCATCTTACTACTCTTGTGTTGACCAGTATTTTGTTGTGAAAATATAGTTTGTCAATATTTTTATTGAAAATCAGAAGAGACACAACTATAGTACAAATAAACTTACCTGATTGTTCACAGGTCAATTAAATTTGGATTATTGTTAGGGATATTTCAGAATTAATTGTATAGGGGGTAGGAAGGTACTTCAATTAAAATTTAATGGGTTGCGTCATTGCAGCCCCTGTCTGTATAAAGTAAATGGAAAAAATCAAGTAAAATTTTATGCATGGTGAGCCAAAATAAAAAGTGCCTTCCGACCCCCCCCCCCTATACAATTAAATCTGGAATAGCCCTATAAATTTTTAGTACCATAGAGCCAGAGACTTACCATGACAAAATCAATGTGACAGTATCACTATGGGTAGTGAATTTGTATATTTTTCCTTCTGTTCAATCTATAAACATGTTTTCTTCTGTATCTACCACTTTTAATGCAAAAGAAATCAATTATCATGTTGATAGACCGATAAGCAAAAAATATATATTTCTTTAAAAATTTAGAGTTATATGTCTATCATGTACAGTGATTTATTATGGTAAGTCTCCTACTGTACTGAACCTAAATGGAGAAAATTAAGCTATGCCCGATCATGTCAATTATTCTTGACAATAGCAGTAACAGGCATTGCACAGTGACTATAACAAAGGGTTATTCCTGCTGTTTTCAAGTTTTTGTAAGATTTTTATTTGACAAGTTCCTGTGTTCAGATCCCCCTTTCTCTTTATAATTACCACCCCCTTAAAATACACCTCAAGGATGACATAAAAATTGCCCAAAGATAATAGTGAATGTAGAATTGAAATGACATTTTTACAATATGCTAATTTCATACACACTAGTACCTTTTTGTGGTACTGTGTTTTACTTTTTCTGCAGTGACTTAAATATTTGGAATGCATCATTGTCACAGCCACTAGCTGCCTCTACATCTTTGGTTGAGGTCTTACAAGTGTGCACACGAACATGCACATATTTTGCTCCCAAGCTGGCCAGTATTTCCACTGATGTATCGGGGGTACGTCTGTGCCTTTCGTTTCACTAGCTATCACCCGACGCCTGAAGTGAACAATGTCACTAATGGATTGATCTGCATAAAATCTAACACATTTGTACTGTGAAATTGATTTATTGTTCTCACAGTTAACTGAATGTTGAAATAAAAGTGTTATTCACTTTGCTTCGCTTACTTATTCGATGTTAACTTCCATCTAATTTACTTATGGATAAAACCCAATGGTTTTAAGCGGAGTGACGACGAAGAATCACAAAAGAATGTTTCTAGTTTTTACGTTAATTGAAATGAAAAAATCCTTGGAAACAGTTACACAAATGTTCAGACTCGTAAATTTCGTTCCAGAAAATACGACATTTATTTTTTTATTTCATCTCTGAAAATTGTACAGTCGGCGGAAATAAGAACGGAATTTTTAAAAATTTCAATTTTTTTTCCACTTTTGCTACATTTTGGGTCGGCGATTCCGTAAAGCAACTAATTAAAAAAAAAGACCTTAGGACACTTGATAAAATATAGCATTATCTTACCCGTTCGTGAAAAATCATCCTTATCTTATTTAAGCGTACCTTGTAGATCCTTTTGTTATTTGTATTCTTTTAGTTTTTACATATTTTTGCATTTGATTTCTGGTGTTCGAAATATAGGGCGGTTAGGTGTCAAAATTGCCATACTCAGATCTAAAATTAACTTCCGTTTCTTTATTTTGTTTTCAACCTAAACCTTAGATTTCTTCAGTTTCCTTATTTTGTTATTTTATTCTCAAACTTACTCTTAATTTCGTTCACAGTCACTTCCTAGGCTGAAATAAAAGTCTGCAATTACATTGTCTTGATACATGAAGATATTCATGTCGAGTTATTAGTTAAACATTGTCTAACAACTAAGCGTAGGCAAAGATTTTGATGGAATTCAAATTGTTGGAAGGTCAAAAATCAAAAGTGGGTAGTTAAACTACGTTTCCAAAGAAACAAAAATTTAAAAAAATATCGTTATCTCGATATCATTAAATCGTTATATGGATATAATTAAATCGTTGTCTCGATTTATTTATATCGTTATCACAATATATTTATATTTCGTTATCTCGATATAATTATTTCGTTATCTCGATATAAACGTATCGTTATCTCGTTAAAATTATATCGTTATAACCATTTAATCAGTTTAGTATTTTTCTAGAAAAATTAAAATTGTATGGAAACGCATTCATGTTACACTTGATTTTTTTTCAACAGAATGTATTGATTTATGATAGTCGAACTAAAATACAAAATATAAATTTAAGCATTTTTATTCTAACCACACGACGATATGGTGAGGTATAAATATTTATAATGACAGGATATGAAGTATATACAAAAATGTATACATGAGGTTTGGGTACCCGGGAACTGGTTTAATCCTACCGCTACATTTTGCTTTTGTCGGTAACAAGTCCGGCTATCCCGAGTTCCTATCGTTATTTACGTTTATCTATTGTCTTTCATTTTTTTTCTAGTTAAGTTTGCTTGTTGATTGTTGCATGTGATTGTAATTTTCGACCGTCTAAGTTGTTTACTGTTACTCACAAGTGAACGGACAAATAGACAGGCGGACGGACAGGCGTACACGCGCTGAAGGTGAACAGAATATCTCGCCACTTTGTATTTCGGGGTTTAGAAATGAGATGAAACATGTTTTGTTTTTAATATTTATCATATTATTAATTCGTTCATCAGTATTTATTATTGAAACACAAAATAGTCAGATTATGTGTATCTGTGATAATGAAGAATAACAATAAAAACAATGTTCCATTTCTTGGTTTTACCACGTATTGTATAGACTTTTCTCATGTTCGTTTACTTCACATTATGTCATCATTTATTTTTGTAATATAATACACAATTTCGTCGTGGGGTGTGGATGGAAACATTCTAATTTTAATGTTATTTCTAAGTTGACAATCGTTTTAACCAAGAGATGGGTTGTTTTCTCCTTGACTCCCCATTTTCTTCCTTTTTCACAATTAACTAACTAACATATAAATCAATTCGCCCTGTTTAAAAATTCGAATGTAACGCGAATAGGTTTTCATTGAATTTTAATTTCCAAAATAAAAATATCGTTAAAACGGTATAATTTTATCGAGATAACGATATATATATATATATATATATATCGAGATAACGAAATAATTATATCGAGATAACGAAATAAATATATCGAGATAACAATATAATATATATCATGAAAGCGATATAATAATATCGAGATAACGATTTATTCATATTGAGATAACGATTTAATTATATCGAAATAACGATATATATGTTGTGTACAAGTTGTAATTTTGTACATGTTATGACATGTACAAAATTTCCGTACATGTTATAACTTGTATGACCAAAAAATACAAGTTATAACATGCCTGTACATATTATAACTTGTACAAAAATATGACAAATTATGACTTCAACTTGTACAGCATCAAAATAATTTTTTTTTCATGCTTTAATGAAACTGAAATAATATCTTTTAAGTCTTCAAAAAATTATTGTATTGTTTTCTGTTAAACTTAAGAATCCTTAAGGGTAAACTCTATATTGATTAAAAGCAAGGTGATCTCTGGTCTCTATTAATCACAATTTGCTGCTATTGTGAAAAGAACTTTTAAGGATAAAGTTTGTGCAAATGATATAATTTAGTGTATTAAGACAAGTGTGACATAATCAAGTCCATAAAAATGAA
This sequence comes from Modiolus philippinarum, assembly GCA_002080025.1. Lineage (NCBI taxonomy): Eukaryota > Metazoa > Mollusca > Bivalvia > Mytilida > Modiolidae > Modiolus > Modiolus philippinarum. The sequence goes on from MJUU01056081.1 coordinate 86,747, forward strand.
AATTTTGTTCTGAAATTATGGATATGTTAAGGATGTATTCTTGTCATGTTTCAGTCTCGTTTAAATCTCGTTTGTAAATAATTGAAGATTTATGCCCTAATTGGCTGTTGGATTCATGTGGAATTTTCACAAAATAGGGGTCGGGCTAGAAAAAGACACTTTATGAAAAAAATATGCACTTAAAAATTATTTATGCTGTTTTAAAAATAGTGTTATATATTTTTGCAATAAAAAATCACAAAACAAATGAAGTTTTAACCATTATCTGTTGGAAAATTTTAGAAAATCTGCATTTTTAGGGAAATATGGAAATGTTGAAATTGACCCTGAAAAGCATGAAAATGGGACATAACTTCTTATATCAACACCAACATATGATTTTTGGAGGTTGAATTTGTTAATTCCTTCTATTTTCAGCTTTTCAGAAAGTATGAGAAAAAGTTAAATACTCTAGATTTTTTCCATGAAAATAGTCCAAAAATGGGCAAAAATGCCTAAAAATGAGCAAAAGTGCTAAAATCGGTCACTTTCAAACATCTGTAGCAAAATAATTTACACAGCAACCTATGAATTTTTCTTTATATATTGAATTTATAGGCTAAGAACATTGCAAAAATCAAGGTTTGAAAAAAAAGTTTAATACTTTAAAATTTTGGCCCCTCAGAAGAGTACATCCTTAAGGCAAAACTCTTCTGCAAACAATACACTGTTTTCAAAAGAGAGGATTGAAACTTTGATAAATAGTGTCAAACAAGCAAAATGTTAAATAATATAGGGCTTTGCTAAAGCAGTATGAGAACAGTGTGACATTTCAGATGTTCCAATAGTAGAATGCAGTGTAAGAGAGATAGTAAGTAAACTATCGTTGAGTGGTGGACAGGGACATGTGCATTGTAATTGTAAAAAAAAGACTGTAAGGGTGGGAAGTGTAAGTGCAGGAAAATGAAAGTAATGTGTAATTCAAGGAGTCATATGTAAACAACTTGTAGTAACAAATGACTTTCCAAATATATGTATATTTGTAAATATTTGTAAATACTTGTTCTTTTCTAGTATTTTGTTAATAAACAATGAAAAAAGGGCACCTTTTCGACAAAAGAAAAACTTTATAAGGATACATTTTAATATTGTACAAGTTGAAATCATAATTTGTCGTATTTTTGTACAAGTTATAACATGTACAGGCAATATTTGTACATGTTATAACTTATATCTTTGGGTCATACAAGTTATAACATGTACGGAAATTTTGTACATGTTATAACATGCACAAAATTACAACTTGTACACAACATATATACAGATAACGATATACTGTAAACATATTAATTTTCGCGGTCTCTTGAACTCGAACATATTCGCGGGTATCAATTTTCGCGTATTTAAGAAAATATTAGTGCTTTCTGGTAGTTTCTGAGATATTCGCGGGTACTAATATTCGCGGTCTTTAGCGAAAATAAGTACACCGCGAAAATTACCACGTTTACAGTATACTATTTTTATTTTTGTTTCTTTGTAGGCCCCAATGGGCTTCCGTATTAAACATAACGCTCTACATTGAAAAAAAAATTAAAGACTGGACGGTGTATTTAAGAATCGGATCAAATATTGTTTTCCCTAGCATTGAAAGGCCTACCATTAGCTCTAATTAGCAAAGACTTTGGTTTCTTGCATTGATTTGAATCACGAAAACACTAATGTTTAGGCTTTCGATTTCTGCGTTTTATCTGTATTTTGCCCATTTATGATATTTGGGATCAAGTGTTTTCGTGGTAGAATATGAATCACTCAATCATAATATAATAAAAAGTAGAAAAGCCAGTGCTATAATGAAATCGCTATTAACATAAAGATATCCGTCTATCAGACATGGAATTAACATTGCAACAAGACATTCAGTCAATCAAATACTTAAATTTGTCATTCAAACAGATAATAACAAATCATTGATAGCTTGTGATAAATGGCCTTCTGCAAAGTTATTTTTTTTCCGGTAACGTGCCGGAATATATGTTGCATCATCTTTAAATCATTCAGAACTTCTAAATTGAATGCAAATCGAAATTATCCTTCCCCGTATTTACCATTGGCCTAGTACCAATACAATGTCAAGAATGGTTATTGTCCGATTCTTGACCTTAATATATTATCATATTGATTAATTCTTACAATTAACATTTATGATAGACGAGATGCCGTTAAAATTAATATTTTTGTAATCTGTGTCCATATCAAGTTTTGTAACTTCGCTTTTCTCGATAAAAGACGTCTCAAAGATCCATGGAGTTGACCTTTTTACGTCTCTATGTATGATTGTCATATAAAATCAAAAAATAGTAAAGTTGAAGTAAAATTGCAAAACAGATACATTATCAAGCAAAATGTCACACTATTTGTATTTGTCCGGTATATTTTTCCGGTATTTTAAAGTTGTCAAATTATATCCGCTCACATCATGACACCTAAGGTCGAAGTGCGTAACGAGAATTTCCTTATTTACGTGGCATTTAATTTCTATAGATGGGACTCGATTAAATGCCTTAATGACGTCAATAACAAATTGACTGCAAAAAGATGCACATTTACGCCAATAAGGCATTTAATCGAGTCGCATCTATAGAAATTAAATGCCATTCACGTAAATATGGAAATTCTCGATTTGCACTTCGTCCCCAGTGATGACGCTATTAGCCTATCAATAGGCGTCACATCCTGATATCATGATATTTGAGTAAATGACTTGGTCCGAAAAGTCGTTTTGTGAAATTATCCCCTCTTACACATTTATATTATGTAGGTGCCGGGTTCATCAGCCATACATAGTTTAGAAATTCGCTGTCTGTAAATTGTGGATAGTAACGGTTAGATATTTGCCTTTAACCATATAGGGACTTTGCACTGAAATGCAACGACGAAATCGCCAAAATAACCCAACTGGGCTTTTATTGTAGGTCAAATTGTATATAACTGGTTATATATGTATTTATAGCGATCACACAAAAATTAAGAAGTCACCATTAGGCTTTCAACAATGAGTTTTGCTCGTACCTCATTATAAGTTCAAGACGCCACTAGCACCGGTTTCAGCGGAATTCATTGCAATGTCGAACAATGTGACATCCATGTTTTATTTTTTTTTCCATGGATGCCAGATCGTCAACAAACATAAAATTTCCTGGCAAAGCACTCATACATGTACAATCACTGTCACTTTTATTGTAATTTACGCACTTATCGCAAACTTAATAATTAAACTCCGAATCTTGACATTATCTCTATTCTGTAATAAACTAAATGATTTTAAAAAATGTTAAACAGCTACTATTGAAAACAATCAAAGTAGACCTTTCTGTTTCTTTTAATGAAGAACCCCATTCTGCTTGTTTAATTTTAATACCTATCGGGGTGAAACTCAAAACCGTACAGACTTTTCATGATCCTATCGCTATGTCACATACTGATGTCTACCATATTTTAGTAATTGAACTCGAGACGAAACCGATTATCTCACCCTGATTTTAAAGAAATGAAGCTTATAGGTATTGATTTTAGATTCTTCGGTAACTCTAACATAGACCTGCAATAATACTAAATTCATAGGTAGCCAACAAAGGGACCGAATTTTAGTCGGGGAGAATTAAATGGTAAGTCCAGGAATTAAAGAATAGGGTCATTTAAAAACAGTATAAGAACACTTTTGAATGGGGGTAATAACAAAATTTCAGAATGCCTTGTTTAAGTCAATAATAATATACTGCAATTAGACGCACATTAACTTTAAAAAGGCACATAATCGTGTCGTATTTATACAAATTGAAGCCATTGACATAAATAGGAAATTCTAGAGTCGCACTTAGGTCCTAGTGATAATAGTCCCTCCAAATGTACAAAACTTTTTCAGCAAACGAGTTTTTGAGATAGCAAACAACTTTGTTACAAGAAAATGTAGCAAAACCACGAAATAAAGTTCCCAACAAAATCATGCATTTTAATGCATATATTTCAAAACCACGAATTTTAGTACCCACGAAATAGTGGTATTTATGAAGACCACGAAAATTGATGTCCACGGATAAAAATACTTTCATAACATGTTCACATGAACTTCTAATGGATTAAGACTGCGTCCACAGGGTAGCGTCTTTTGCTCATAATTGTGTGAACTATGGTAAATTCATGTAACAATTTTATTTATGTAAAACAGTTTTTACTACAACACATTTCTCAACATGTAAAATTAGCTACTCGTAAATCATCCTTCTAACATTCTTAATCATTTTTCATTTTTTACTGGATGGTGACAGTTTAAGATATACAAATTTTATTTAAAGAATTTAAGCAACATCTGTTTTATCAGTATGTTAACTGATGTTGTCAAAACAACGCTATGGATTTGTTTTTGCCAGATAAATATGCATAACAAATGCAGAAGTTCCTACAATTATCACTCAATGACATATATTAGATCTATCAGAAAGTTTTCGTCCTAGAATTGTGAAAACTTTGATTAGTAGTTACGGTTGTTTTACATTTTGATTGATTATTGATTAGTTAGAGTTTAACGTCCAATGAGCAATATTTCAGCCATATCAGGACGAGAACAAGTTAATCAATTCAAAAAATTGAAAGTATCAGAAGAAAGAAATAAAGGTGGAAGGGACAACCTGGGCAACGACTTTTGACTGCCACTGGAAAATTGGAGAAATGGGTAGGGGCAGGAAATTTAGCCTTCCATACGACACCCAGTGCGTCTGCTCTCTTTTGAGAAATATAGAAGGGGTCTTTATACTGCATGGAGCGTGGCGTTTCTCCACACAGTTTGGCTACAATGGTTCGCGGTCAGGCTTTCCGTATTATGACCTGACTACCCCGCATAGACAGGGCATTCCCCTATCCACCACCTGGGGACGCGCCCGGCAGCTCTGTAGCCGAAGCCCCTGAAAACCGATTCAGGTGCCGGGTTTTACATTTTGTCATTTCTTTTATTTCAGTCCTATAATTTCAGCGTCCGCTACATAGATGATGTACTTTCTGTTCATAATCCTGGATTTTAGGAATATTTTCACCAGATCTATCCCAATAAGCTGGAAATTATAGTAACTACTGATACACCATCTTCAGCCGTACTTAGATCTTTTGTTATACATTGACGAAATCTAAACTTTATGACAAACGTGACGATTTTAACTTCAAAATTGTGAACTTCCCCTTTCTTAGCAGCAATAAAAATTGTACCTACCCCTCCAGCCTTTCACAGTTTATTCGTTACTGTCGAGCATGTAATTTATACAGTGATTTTTAAAAGAGCAAAATCACTGTCCCAAAAGCTTCTGAGTAAGGGATTTCATCAGTCTTTGTTACTTTCATCCCATCCGAAATTCTATGGCCGTTATCATGACATCATTGAAAGATATGACGTGGCGATGTCCCAGGTAAAAAGCTAGATTTCACGTCTTCACAGATTTCTCATAACCGGCTTTGACTACACCCTGGATTGACTCACGGGTAGTGTGACAGGTGCCGCTAGCGTATCCAAAGAGAAGATATAAGAGATGTTATTTGAAGATTTGTAAAAGTTAGAATGAAGTAGTTCCTTGATTTAGAAACAACTAAAATTATTATCCTGCTTGCAAATCTTCGTAAAATGTACTTTTCCCTTGAAAATACATAATAAAATTCCGACAAGCTGTACATTTACGAAGATCATCACAAAACAACGTATGCGTCCTACTAAGCAAGTCCTGCCAACTCTTCTTCATTACTGCCGCTTTTCTTCAACATCAAACCCAGTTTCACATCTTTAAGTATATGTAACAATCTTAACGGAAGATGGATTATTCTGGAGACGCTTACCCAATCGGCGCACCTAGTCCCATCCTTTAAGAGTTCATGTGAACATGTCTTCTTTCTCATAGTTGAATCTATTAAATGGATTATTACACTCGAATGTCGGTATATTACATGTACCCATCTATGTACATCATAAGGTCACTTACATACAAACAAAAATCTTTGCTTAAACGAAAATATTTTTACGTGTAAAAATAATATCAAGTTAACTATAGGACCCGTCATTATTTTTACTCTTGCAGGTCTTCATACATGTATGTCATAAAGCTTTTTGCTCACCAACGTATTGTACATAATCTATGGGCCCCCTTACATAAATGATGGGCATGAAAATAAACTTTTGAGATGAATTTGTATGTTTATATCCGTCTTTTGACAGATTATTAAATGATAACCATTCAAGTTTGACTTTTAATTCATAAAAAGAGATTCAAAAATAATCTCCTTTGTGTACTTACATAATATTACAACGGGGAGCAGCTGTCCTCGAATAAACATAGTAAAATTTGACTAATGACGATTGATACGTATTTCTTGATACATGATATTCTATTAAAACAGTCTGTCTAGATGAAAACGCAGATTCAACGTCGGTTTGAATTGATGATCCTGCAGAGATATATCTATATATACCGTATAGCGGGTAATTTTTGCGGTTGCCAAATTTCGCGATAAGTTCCCCAAAGCAGGGGGTCCAATCGAATTGGTAAGTGCAACGTGTATTTTGGTAAGTGCTGCCAAAGATGGCTGACGCGCCCCGCTTCGGAAAGAAAAGGTCAGTGTTTGAGAGTGTCTTACCGTTGTACATTTGCTCATTGTATTCTATAAATATTGCGTTTCGGCTCTCCTCCCATCTGAAAACCGATACGTGTATTTACTTTAGTACAAATAACGCTTTTCAGAAAGCTATTGAAGGAAAACCGACGAGGGTAGGTCAAAATTTTAAACACGCCAATTTCATCTTTGGATTTCTATACATCTAACGGATTAAATGTTACGTTTTTAGTATAGAATTGTTGCTTGTTGATTGGAAAACATGTCAAAGATTTATTTTTCATTAGGCTGTTAGTCGTTCTGTTTATTTTCGACATTACTTCAAATTTTGGTAAGTGCAGTGCGGTGTACGCCAAAATTTTGGTCGGTGCCAGTTATTTCTAAGGTTGCATCAGGGTTCAAAAAGTGACTCGTATAATTTTGTGATATTTCCCCGGATTAATTCATATCATAAGAGAATGCAGAAAATAAAATATAATTTGGGCCAACGCTCACAATTTTTTTGCCTTTTATTGTTGAAATGTTAAAAGAAATAATTATTTTTCCAAAAGTTTCATCAGAAAGAATTTTGATTGAATTTACATTGTTTAGACTTTGTATTAATCTTTTCTTAAAAAATAACGAAAAGTGGGGTCATTGAGCTTATATTCAAATTATTTCACGAATTAAAAAAGTTCCAAATTGATATCTTTGTAAAATATTTTATAAATATCTTCCTTCTGAGATATATTATGTCTCTACTTAATTTTTTCAATTTTCACATCAAGTTATTTTATAATAAATACAAACATACTGACGTAATTAACATGTCTATATTTTTGAGAAATGGAACCATTGCTTGTGTTTAAAAAATAAGAAAAGAAAAAATATTTGTACCTTTTATATCAATTAAATCATANACGTGCAAAAAATAAATAATTTATTTCGCGCGAAGCGCGAAAAAAATATCTGTCCAGAAAAAAAACCCATAACCCCCCTTCAGGTTAAATGGTC
>MJUU01056081.1:95663-111895 GCA_002080025.1 Modiolus philippinarum
ATAATATTTTGATGCAGGTGTTCGTCAAGGTAATATTATTAATCCTAATATGCTTTTTGTCTATTTATTATGATTTTAATTCAGACTGAAGATGAAATCGGTTACCTAGTCTATGCTTATATCATACAAATAATCACCATACACCAGACAAAAAATTCTTTTCAATGCTTTTCCAATAAGGTTACAATGTTAGACGATGCTAACAATTGGCAGCAATCCTTGATCAAAAATGGACCTGTCAGATACTATTGTTGACCTAGTTTTGTTCGAATTTGTTGTTTGAGAGAAAGGTCTATGTTTAAATTAGTTCTCTGTGGGTGTGCGTCAAGGTGATATTCGATGCTTAGATATTCTGAGCATGATCTTGGTTCCGGACGTTAGTTGATGTCAATTAACCTATAAAAGTATGCTAATCACCAGCAGTCATAAGCAGGCAAAAAATGTAAGGATCTATTATATCATCGTAGGTGTGTGTCAAGTTGATATAATCAAACCTTGTACATACATACATATGTATATCCTTTTGATCTATTTATGATTATTTCCGATAATGATTTTAAATTCACTGTCAAGATTATATCAGGTTACTAAGTCTGAATATATATCTTTAAAATAATCACCAGACAAGAGTATTTTTGAAAAAAAAAAACATATTTCTATATGTTACAATGTGAAATTAATCTCCCAGTTCGCAGCTTTTGAGGAAATGCCGTACATGCCAGCTACCTTTGATGAAGGGTCCATCCAATACCAATTGTGGTCATGTTTGCTTCCAGTTATATGTTAGCATGTATCTAATTTGACGTAGGTGTGTGTCAAGGCAAAATATATTTTTGTCTATTTAAGTTGACTGCTGATCAGGATTTTGAATTCAAACTTAAAATAATGTCAGATTTATACTAAGTCCCAGCAAATGTGGGCGAAATGCAAACCTTTGTTCAAGTTAAGAGCCACTGTGTTAAGAGCCCATCTAAGGACCATTGTGACCAAATCTAGATTCCAATTGGCTGTATTAAAGACCGGCGATAAAACACTTATAATGTGTTTAATTCGATGTAGGTATTCCTCGGGGTGCTATAATCGAACCTTAAATATTTTGTTTTATTGTATAGCAACATAATATTTCCCTAAGAAAGAGAAAGCAACCAAATGTAAGCGTGCAATAAATTTCCATATTGCACTAGTGCAAATAAGACTTAACATTCATGACGTCTTTCACAACCGAAATCCTATTCTTAACAGATATTTTAGCGTTGCTATACAATTAAAGGGTTATTGCATGAATATTAGGGAATATTATCCCTCGTAGAATATATATTGCACTCGCAAGCTCGTGCAATATAAATTTCTACTCGGGACAATATTCCCTAATATTCATGCAATAACCCTATAGTATATATTTTGTCATGAATCTGTCCTAAAATTAATATCAGATTACTTCATATGTGCTTATATCTTAGAATAATCACAAGACAAAATAAAACATTTGAACGACTTTCCAAAGGTTACAATTTTAAACTGAACTCTCGTTTCACAGTTATCTTTGGTGAAATGCAGACCCGTCAAATACCTATGTTGAAGGGCGCATCTAAGGACCATTATGAACAAGTTTAGTTCCATTTTTTGTTTGAAAGGCCGACGATAAAACAGTTAGAATGTATTTTATTCGATGTAGGTGTATGGCAGGGCAAGCATATTTGATCATATTTTTGTCTATTTAAGTTGACAGCTGGTGATACTTTTGAATTCAGACTAAAGATAATGTCAGGTTACTACGTCGAAGCAATCTTTGAATTGAAGAAATGCAAACCTAACAAAAATCATTGCTCAAGTTAAGAGCCCATCGAGCCAAATTTCGATTATAATAGGTTGTTTTAAAGGCCGGCGATTAAACCATTAGAATGTATTTAATTCGATGTAGGTGTACCTCAGGGTGATATAATCGAACCTAATATATTTTTGTAAATTTATTATTATTATTGAATCTAGACTAAAGTTAAAATTGGATTACTTCGTTTGTGCTTATACATTTATCTTAAAATAATCACCAGACAAGATAAAACCTGTGAATGTTGAATTAAGCTCTCATATCACATTAATCTTTGGTGAAATGCGGACCTGTCAAATACCTATGTTAAAGGGCGCATCTAAGGACCATTATGAACAAGTTTAGTTCCAATAGGTTGTTTCAAAAGCCGACGAAAACTCTTAGAATGTATTTCATTCGATGTAGGTGTGCGTCAAGGTGATAATAAAATCTATTATATTGTATTTATTGTCTACTTATGTTGATTGATCATGATTTTGAATTCACACTAATTTGAGGCAGGTGACTATGTTTTTCGGCCATTGTAGGTGTTTTCTGTTATCTTTTTATTCTATTTTTAAAGTTATTTTCAAGTAACTTAAATCTTGAAAATAAGCACTAGCTATCACAAAAATTCATATTTCGGGAGTGTAAAAAATCTGTTACAATTATTTGAAAAGAATTAAATCAACAAAACATTTTCCTTTCTACTACCGGTTTCACTGCTCATTACAGATTTTTCCCCAGTTGGAGGGTAAACTAAACAAATGTCTACCAAAGAACATGAAGGTAACATCACAAGAGATAAACTATCATGGCAAGTCAGAACCTTGGTTTAAAATTATCTAATTGTTGAGAGCTGACTAAAGTGAAGTATTTACTTTGTTAATTGCAGTCCTTTTTGTAACCTTACGATAACCTTGATATAACAGAGCAGAATTGGAGATCAAAGATTTTGTAAATGATTTAGATCACTTTAAGGAATAACAAAAAAATCTTGATTTTTACTCTGTTAAAACTCCGTAATTAAACCTAAGTATTTTGTTTTGTATAAGCTCGATATTTTCCAACTTGATTCACAGCAGACGTTAACACTAAACAGCATTACTATTCAATACACAATAAAGGATATAGAGAAAACAACTACACACGAGACAAAGTCTCTACAATTAAATTTAGCTTGGAGGAACTATAGTCTTCTTGCCATAGATAAAACTTTCCATTTGCAGTTATGGACATTATTACACATGTCTGACGCGATTCGATATTTGACATAATACAAATATATGCTTCATTCTGTTGTTCTCTCTGTTCCTTCCCATTCATTTTCAATATTCAGGTACAGAATACGACGGTGCTGTCACCTTTTGCAAGTTAAGTGTTCGACAAAAAAATTCTTAGGAAAAATATGAAATAAGATGCAGATATCTTTTGTAATCATATTTCCATAGAATTGGAATATATTGCACTTACCAATTTGGCGTACACCGCACTGCACTTACCAAAATTTGAAGTAATGTCGAAAATAAACAGAACGTCAAACAGCCTAATGAAAAATAAATCTTTTACATGTTTTCCAATCAACAAGCAACAATTCTATACTAAAAACGTTAGATGTATAGAAATCCATAGATGAAATTGGCGTGTTCAAAATTTTGACCTACCCCTCGTCAGTTTACCTTCAATAGCTTTCTGAAAAGCGTTATTTGTACTTAAGTAAATACACGTATCGGTTTTCAGATGGGAGGAGAGCCGAAACGCAATATTTATAGAATACAATGAGCAAATGTACAACGGTAAGACACTCTCAAACACCGACCTTTTCTTTCCGAAGCGGGGCGCGTCAGCCATCTTTGGCAGCACTTACCAAAATACACGCTGCACTTACCAATTCGATTGGACCCCCTGCAAAGAGCGTTTTCAATTTTAGCGGTCATTAATTTTGGAGAATGGAAAATTGTGTAAAGGAAAAACATGTATAAAAATATACTGACTTTAGTTTCGCAAGTTTTTATAATCGCTCTTCCAGAAACCTTGCAAATATAGCGAAAATTAGAACCCGGCGAACATTACCCGTTATATACGATATGTATTTCATTAATCTTTGTAGACATAAAGATATTTAAATCTTGTATAGTTTGTTTATGTGAACATAAACCATATAAAATCAGCATGCAACACAAAGTCGGGTTTAATATAAATTCTAGAATTCCCTCTTCACATTTCGTCTGTTTTATTTAATAACGAAATACCGCAATAGGGTCAAATAGGGGTTTATCAAACCAGTTTTCAATATTCATGCACAAGTTCGAATTAAACCGTAAATCTTTACTGGACATTCAAGTCTTTGATCTGTTGTGATGATAAGGTTCGAAATTTATTTTAGACTTAATACAATCAAATCCGAGTGTTATTTTCCTTAGGTAGAAGGTATCAAACCAATCAGAGTTGGAACGAATGAGAAAATAGACCTTTTGAATCTAAAGATAGACTTTGTATTCCTGCACCTTTAAAACTATTCAAGGGAATTTGATGAATGGTGCATCCATTTAAACATTGATATATTAGGTTTAATTCAAGACCAAGGTCAATTGACCAGGTGTAATTTTAGATCACTTAAAAGATGGGAATTCCCAATGACTATTTTTGCGCAATGTTGTGACGTCGTGGTACGTATTTATAGGTGGCTTTCCCCGACACACCGGGAATCTCTTAGAAGGCTTTAAAGGTATGATGAAAATTTGATATAATGTAGAGCAGGTATGTGCCTTTCACGACATGTATGGTCTTGGCAGGGTTAAACTTAAGATAAAATGTCCAGGGAGGTTTGAAAATTCCAAATTTTAGTTGAAAATGTTAAAGAAATGAATTGGTGGTTTCACACCTAGAAGAAGTAGCTAATGTTATTATAACTTATGCACTACCGACCAAGTGTGAATCGACGAGATCATTATGATAGTCAACACAATATATGCTATTGTTGAGAAAGTCATTATTACTGTCGTAAACAATATTGATTTTATGACAGCAATAATTCTGTAATCGGAATCGCATCTATTGTTTAGACTCCGAAAATGATTTCATCGATTCGCACTTGGTCGATAGTGTTATGTGTAATCACTATTGCATTTGTTTTTGCAAATACAATATATTTAAGGTAATGCTAAGTTCTTGAAGAAATAACAAAACATCGGGGTTAACTTAGTATTAATTTATTTTCTGCATATGGCCATTTCGACTACTGATATATGTCTCTTCAGTGAAGATAAATAAAAATCATTTGAAAAACTTGTGTAAAGGATAATAGAGAACAAATTACAACAGGGTTTAAGATAAATCCAGATAAGGACAGACTATGTAAGAGGTAGACCCTCCTTAGTTTTAGAAAAAAACGCTTTAATAAATTCGTTTTTTTCTGACGATCAACGAAGTTGGTAAATAATCTCGGAAACTAACATTGCACCAGCAGTGACATCGGACAAGTGGTTAAAAATAACAAAATACTGAAGTACATGTAACTATGATGTTAGTTTCCGAAGTTAACTATTTCCACAACTTATGTCTCTTCAGTGCAGATCAAATCAAAACATTTGGGACAAAGAGAAGATGCTAATGCCAATGAGAGCGTTGCGACCACTTGCAATTTTCTTGAAAACAAAAATAAGTAAAAGAACATATCGAAGGAAAGCTTGAAATTAACATTCCAATAATTCTATGGTCACAATAATCTGTCGGTTTACCAGTTTCATGTAATAGTTTCGAAACTTATAAAACACTAGATGTAGCCTTGAGTCGTTTATTCTTTACTTTCGAATTAAAATGTGCCAGGCTACGATATAACTTTTCACATGTGATTTCACACATGACGGATGACACCTGCACAGCAGGGGATTCTTCATATGACACAGCCGGTCTCACTCTTCAGGGAGATCGTGTGAACATGTCAATCTATTTCCAATGTTTGTATCTGTTGAATGGATTATGGCACACAAAAGTCGGTTTACTACGCTTTCTTGCACTTGACCACGACCCATTTACATACAATTTCATCGTATACATTTTATACTAAATAAATCATAAAGAATTGAATATGAATTGCGTTCAGTGACGCATTGTGATATTATTTAAAGCTGTTTTGTATCGTTTGTTCACTGCCATCGCTTTGTTGACTACAAAAGTTTAAGTCTCTAAAAAACGGGAAAAACTTATTTCTACACAAGAGGCTTATATGTTAGATCTGAAATGGCCGACTTTTAGTTTTTTGTGTTGTCTTGTATGTCATGCTGTTGAAGTTAATTTTTGTCTTCCTAAGTGATGTGTGTGTGGTACTGATTTGTCCTACTTATTGTTTGAATACTAAAGAGATTTACAGAAGCTTCCAAAATTTTTACCTTGATACTGTTTGAGGGTTAGAGAAGTAACACGTACTATGGATTTTTATTGGTTTTGTCTATGGGTTAGAGAATGTAATTAACTTATCAGCTACCAAATAGATCTTCCAAGCTCATAAATGCCTCACTGACTGTGTTATAGGTGCTGTATGCTGGGCAGGACATGCTTACCCTTCCGGAACACATGATGTCACTATGTTTTTTTGAGTTCACACTATTAGTACTTTAGTTTTTTGTGTTGTATATGTAGTGTTTGTGTGTTTTGTGGGCATGTAGTTTCTTTTGTCGTTCTTCTTCTTATGCGTTCTTGGTTTTGCCTTGTCTCTGGACTTTGATTTAATCTTTTTTTAATCTTGTGCTTTTTTCCTTCGGTATTCAGCTGTCGTTGTTTAAAAAAAAATCCGTAAGGACTAAAATTAAAATTTGTTCTCCTGTGTCGGAAATCTTGGGGTGATGTATGTCGGAAATCTTGGGGTGAGGTTTGAACATAAAAATCTCTAATTTTGAAGTAGACCCTCCAAGGACTATTATAATCAAATTTAATAAAAATTGTTCATGTTTCACATGAGAAGATTTTCGATTACATTTCCCATTAAGTGTTTTCTGATGTTTCAAGTTGACGGTCATCTTGAACGACATGCAAGCCTGTTGTACATATGTTAAATTGTAGATCTCGATAAGCTGAATATCTGTGCATTTAAACTACAAATAGCTTTCAGACCAAAAAATAAAAAAAAATGAAAAATGAAAAAGAAAAAAAAACGAATAGCATGAATGACTGCGGTCCGGAATTCGACCTTGATTTAATCATATTGAGAAATCTTGTGCATTTTTGCTCATTTGCATATTTTATTGCAGAGTCAAATACGGGTGCCGGAATTCAATTGTATTTGATAGGCAACATTGTGAAAAATAGCTATTCTTGCTAAAAACTGAGTTGTAGATCAAATTCAAGGTTAAACTCTGGAAGGACATTTGATATGCAGTCAAACGAATCGTGTTAATCCCTTTTGGAATTCGAAGCGAGTGATGTTTTTTGATATTGCCTGCCTCCCAATCCCTTATCAACCATGTACAATTCTATTCGGGAAATTTTAATCAAGTACCCCCACCTCGTTCCGGATAAAATAACGTTTAAAGTTGGAAACGTACAATATCAGCGATTGTAGAATCAAAGAAGGACATATTTTCCTTCAAGAATCCGTAAAAATATTGAATTGGACTTGTCTGGTATGGAAGTTACAGCTCCTTCTTTCCGATTGTCGCTTGGAGATGCCTTCGTTTACGCCATTTTGTTGTTCAGAAGTTCGGTCACAAAAGGGATTAGAATCGTGTCAGATTGACTTAGAAGATAATTTCAAAGTTCCCAAGGCATATGAAAATCCGAAGCGCGAGTCCTTTAACATCCCATTTTAAATATTTTGACAAAATGGCTGAAAACGTCAACTTCCCCAGCCTCATTGCCAAAGTTTAAGTGCAAAGTCATTACCAAATTAAGATACATGGTAAGACAACAAAACTTTGAGTGCCAAAGAAAATGGTGCTACAAACCTTAATTATGTACTTTGTAAACTCGAATTTCCCACGGAAGCTAAATATGTCCCAATTTGAAGATGTATCAATTTATAAAATCAGCGTTTTCTCTTAAAATTCCCGATTTTCGTTTTGTTTACACATTGAAAACGTCATTAGGAAGTGTCGAAGTGATTTTAAAAAGGAATACAGTAACGGGTAAGACCAAATATCCGTGTTTTATAGTAATAAAAGCTGTTTGACGAAGTCGGCGTTGGTGAGAATGCTGATAGGTCACGTGATTCTTTTTCTAATTCAAATACAATGAATATGCATCTTAAATGGTCATAATTTCTCCATATGTCTCCATATGTCATACCAATTTTTTATCGGTCAAGTCTTATTTACCTGTATTCTCTTGATTTGCTCATTCAAACTGCACGATATGTGTATATTTGAAGTTTAGTGAGTTTTCCTTAAAGCATTTACTAAAATGAAACGAATGATATTAAAGATGTAAAAAAGACATAAAAAAGGGTGCGAAAAAAATGTGAACCACGATTAAAATCTCAAAATGGAATATAATAAAGAATAAAAGGAGAATATATAAGAAATGTTATATGAACTTTTGTATAAGAGAACAAAACTATTCTGAAATCACGCAGTACTTCTTGACTGAGAAACAATTCTTATTACAATCTTCGTAAAATATACTTCTCTTACAACGAAATGATCAAAATCCGACAAGCTGTACATTTGCGGAGATAATAACAAAAACAGCGCCCTACAAAAAGAAGTCCTACTGCCTCCTCTTGGTAACCTCCCCCTTTTGATTATGCCAGACAAGTTCCACATCTTTATGTAATTTTCTTATGCTTCATGTAACAAATGGAACGGAGGAATGACGGAAGATGGGTTTAAGGGGAAGACGCTTACACTGTCGGGAGGATATACCGTCTTTCTGGACTCATGACTTTGGCCTAATTTTTTTGGTGTACTAAGTCTTTGGACTCAATGGACTCCATTGAATTAAAAGTTGAAGTTTTCTGCACTTGTACTTCAAATTTAAAATTTGTTTTAAAAATTCAAAAATAGATTCTGGATCAAAAATAGATTCTGGACTACATCCATGCATTTTTGTTCTTTAGGTCAACGAAAATATCCCTAAGTGCAATAATTTTGCGTTTATTATGCAGGGTCGACATAATTTTTGAACTTGCACATTTTTCTATGCCAAACAGCTTTCGGCTCACTAACTTAAATGATTGACAGACATGGTAAATTATAAGAAATATACTTCAAAATAGATTTTGTAGGTGTATGTCTGTCTCTCGATTTACATGATAACCATTCAACTGGGGCTTTCGAAACGAGTTTGAAAATCTGTTTCAATCACTACAAAAAAACCCCCTTTGTGAACAATAATGCGACAGGGAGCAGCTGTCTTCATATGAACATAGTCAAATTTGATTAATGACGATTGATACGTTTTTCTCGTCAAGTATTATTCTATTAAAAACAGTCTGACGAGTTGTCCAGTGCCATTCATAAAACGCAGATTCACTATCGGTTTGAATTAATGATCTTGCAGAGATAAATTTATATGTGTATTTCATTAATTTTGTTATACACTAATTAAATGAACATAGGAAAAGTAAAAACGCAGAAAGCAGCCACAGCCTGCTATGCTCACCTAATTGTGCAGCATTGGCACATGTTCAACATGTCAATAAACAGGAATGGACTAAAAGCATTCCTTTTAACAGATTCATTCATACATAGTTCATAATAAAATTTAGTCCCTAGACTGCATCCAAGCTATCATCCCAAAATGCATCATACATATCAATATGGTTGATGTCGGACATTTCAGAAAGTGGATATGGACTTTAACCATTCTACCTTACCAAGTCCTGCATGCGTAAAATATGGGTCACAGACATCATCCAAAGCATGCATTGTTGTTGTCATCCCAAAATGCAACATACATACCAATATGGTTGATGTGGGGCTTGTCAATAAGCGGGGATGGACTTTAACCATTCATCCTAACCGGACGCCGACGCTAGGGGTATCACATAAGCCCTCCTCACTTCGTGAGGTGAGCTGCAAAGGAAAATGGATTCAGCATACAATACAAAGTCATGTTTTTAAAAACAAATGTGTGTGGAGTTGCCGCTTCAGATTTCTTCTGTTTAAACTGAAACACTTATTTCAAAGTGCCAAAAGAAATCAAATGTCGCAATTTTTGCTATTAATGCTCATAGTTTCAATCATAGTGCTTTCGACAACTGATGTCTCCTCACTGAAGATCAAATAAATACATTTGGAAATCAATAAATCGAAAAAGGTTTAAAAGCTGAAAGATAACAAATCACTACAAAAAAAATCAGATAAGGACTGTGCTATGAAGGAAGGAGATACTCCTTAGTTTTAAACAAAATTTTCTTAAAATAGTTATTGCAAGTTTTTAAATAAAATCTGGTGTTCTGACCAGCAACGTAGTTGGTAAATACCATCGGAGGCTAACATTCCATCAACATGGGCATTTACCAATTAGTTAAAAATAAAAACTAGAGGACTGTAATTTAATTTTGTGCATATGGCCATTTCGACAACTTATGTCTTTTCAGTGCAGATCAAATCAAAACATTTGGGACTAAGAATGATGCAGCAATACAAACTTGCGACCAGTTGCAATTTTTATGAAAATCCAAAAAAAGTAAAAGACACGTATCGAAAGAAAAGCGCGAAATAAACACTCCATTGTTTCTCTGGTCGCCATTTTAAGTTTATTGGCCATATAAATGTAACATTCTAGAGGTAAGTAAGAACCGAACCGTCAGGCTATAACGAATAATCCAAGAAAAATGGCAACATTGAAAAAAACAAAGAAACATACATAACATGGGTAGGGTACAGAAAAGAAAAATAAAGACCCACACACATACACAGATGAAAAAGGAACACAATAAAAACCCTGGGCGAGATCAGGGGCGCCATAGGAGTAAGCATCTCTTGCTTCTTATAAGACACCCGCCGTGTTGAACATGTCAAATCCGATACAGGAAACATCAATGAATAAGTTTGTTGTCATCTGGGAATATCCTACAAGGGTCCACAAAATGGTGTTGTCAACCGTAAAACTCTCTGACTAGAGTGATGCCTTCAAGTTATAGGTGACATACCCTTGTTTATGTAGCGTATTTGTTGGCAACCAAATTCTATCAAGGAAATTACTGTATCGAACATAGAATTAGCTTGGAGATATGCAGTCCATATGCCGACGCTGTTGGAATGTTGCTACAATGAAAAGGGAAGTTAATTATAAGATGATCGAAGGTCAAGTAATGAGGCCGATGTAGAAACTTTAAATTTACAAGATCTAGCGTTAAGTAGTTTCATCTATACTATCGAACTTGACTTGTTACTTGCTACGATTTGATTATGGACATGTCATGTCTCACATGACGGGTAACGCATACATAGTAGGAGACACTTGCCCTGTTGACGCACCCGGTCTCTCTCTTAAGGGTGTTCATGTGAACATTTGGACATGTCCATTTAGTTTTCATGGATATATGGATTGTGAGTCTAAAATGTCAGTTTACTTCGCTTCTTTGTTCTATACCTAGACCCATTTACATGTAATTGCATCGTATACATTGCATAAAAGTTCATAAAAAATAAATATAAATAGCATTCAACGAATTTAAAGCCTTTTTGTGGCGTTTGTTTATATAATCTGTTTTTTTAAATTAAAGAATTTCAGTTTTAATACTTTTTTCTTCACAGTAATTGTTGATAAAAAAAATTCTAAATAACCGAGAAATAGAAACTTTCTTCTTAACAAGAGTCTCATCTGTTTACTGGTTTAAGAGATCAGAGGTGGCCGCCATTTAGTTTAAAATATTGGTAGTAAAATCATACATTTGTTAGACTAACTTCATATCACAATGCCTATTTAATATCAACTTGAACTGTAAAGTGGTTTTTAACCATTGTTTTCTAAAAGTTTAAATTATTACACTAAGATCTGTGGTAGTGGCCACAATGATTGATTTATTGATCGATATACTTAAATAAATTACATTTGGTAAAGTCTCCTCATTCAACAATGCATTGTTAGTATCATTTTGAAAAAAAAATCTTGTAGGGACTAATGTTAAGCTTTGTTTCCCTTTGGCGAATATCTTGGAATCAGGCCTGAACATAAAAAAAACGAAAATTTTGAAATGAAACCTCCAAGGACTTTTATAATAACTAATTAAATCAAAATTGTCGAAACGGTTCCAGATGAGAAGACCTTCGATTGAATTTCCCATAAGGTCTTCGGTTTCAGATAAAAAGGTCTTCGATTGCATTTCCGATAAGGTCTAGTGGTTTTTATTGGGTCCGTGTTGTTCATCTGTATGTGTGTCTTCATTTTTCTTTTTTTGTCCCGTACTCAAGTGGTGTCCTTGTTTCTTGGTGTTTCCGATGTTGCCTTTGTCCATTGATTGTTCGTTCTTTGACTGAATGTTCGGTTCTTACTTACTGTTTAACTATTTTCCAAAGTGGCAGCCTCCTTGAAAGACATGTAAACCTGTCGCGAATGTTGAATTGTAGTCATTGATAAGCAGAATATTTCTGCAATTTAAATAGAAGTCAAAACATTTAGCAATCGTAAAAATTTAAACAAAAAGGCAATAACTCCTATACAGGTCATCAGATATTCTTCAAATTCGAAGAGTACGTTGATTTTACTATGCTAGAAATTATTGTTATTTCAAATTTATCTCTTGCATTAATCATTTAATTTATAAGAGGAAGGGTATAGAAAAGAATTTCAAAGATACGGAAACCAGGCAGTTACTCCAAAACAGATGATTTGATTTTCATTAGATTTTGCAGGTCATGTTGAACTGTTTATGCTGATTACTTCTATTTCATCAGAAATTTAATATCTGTCATGCTTTAGGGGTAATTTCCAAAGATTTTTTTGTAAATAAATTAAACAGCAATATACTCCTATTGTCTATTTTCAGTCACAGCAGCCTTGTTGTTTAGTCTACGGGACTCAATTGTTAGCCTACATACTCTCGAAATGATCCCGGCTGAGTTTTGTCAGTATTGAATTAGTAGTGTCTGAAGAGAACTTTTAATCGAAGTTTATTGACGGACGCCAAATGACGACAGAAGATATGTTTTTGGCAAGCTGAGCTAAAATCTGTGGACCAAAACCTCGAACATAATTTGTGACTCATGGGTTGGAGATAGAACTACTAAATATACAATCGATATCAGTAAGTGTAAAGTTCTTGTACCTAACAAACAAACTCGGGGAATTTATATAATAGAAAATCCTACCGATTTACTACCGAGATGGATTATCAATATGTCTCCATAACATATAAAGCAAAACGGATCTTTTTGGATTGAAACTCTAACCTGAATATTCCACATATTGTGTAACGGCTGCCGCACACGGAATCCCACGAGACTCTTCACAAGTCCAGTAGTCAGTACCTCAGTTCTGACCCAAAAGCCTATTTTATTTAGATACTTGAAAGACCTAAATTTTTGTAAATTTTGTGAAACTAAGGAGTGACCGGAAAACCTATTGTATTGAAACTTGAAATATCTAAATTTTATAAAATTTTGTTTTAAAACTTAGGATTATGAGGAGTATCTCCCTCATGCATAGCTCTGTCCTTAACTGAATTTTGGCTTTTCTTTTTAGATCCTTTGGTTATTTGTTCTCTATCAGCTTTAACATGTTTTTCGGTTAATGGACTTCCAATTTTTTTGTTTGATCTGCATTGATGAGACATAAATTGTCGAAAGGCGCATACGCAGAAAATAAATTAACAGTAACGTCGGTATTTTGTTATTAATTACCACTTACTGCTGGTGGGCTGTTAGTCTTCGAGGGTATTCACCAACCCAGTAGTCAGTACTTCGGTGTTGACCCAAAACCGATTGTATTGAAACTTGAATACTCTTATGATATGGCAGCAATATCTATTTCTTGCACGAATGTATAATTTATCACTTAGTGATAACTTTTATGCTATCATTTCATTGGCCTTTCGTATGATTAGATAAGTTTTCAGCCGTATTTTCATTAGTTGTTCTAGTGGTCACACACCGGGGCAAAATCATGTTGTTATTTTAAACGCCATTTTCATTTCATTTTGTCGTCTGCATTATTTTTTAATTTCATTGAAAATAAGAATAGAAAAAAATTAGCTTCGTGTGTACTCACATATTAATTCATTCCCCCAAAACAGTTGAATGTGTTTGGCCATTTGAAATATATTCTTTCATTGCTTAAAATAAGTTTCCTTCCTGTGTTGATGTAATGTAATGTGCTTTGAGATCATTGACGCGTGGAAATTGACATCGGTATCAGTTACCATAGTTATAGAGAAATTAACACCTACATTTGATAACAAATAATTCGTAACATTTTCACTCAACTGACAAGCAGAAATTAATTTTTTTATGGAACAACAATGCAACCGAGCTTTCTGAAAAGATACCCAGGTTTGTCACAAGCGTGGAACCATGTACTTGCCATTGCTATTGATTGTTGTGTACATGTGCTTATAATGCAACATAGTTCCTACATCCACAACACTTGTTTTTGTTTATAGTTTCAACTTTCTATACGGGAAAATTTATTGTTAGACTTTACATTCATTTAAGGATAAGTTTATAGTACCTAATTTATATTCAATGTATTCACAAACACAACAAACTAAATTCTCCCAACTTAACATTATTGGGAGAACACAACAGAAAAGTTTACAAATGAAATTTATCATAAGAGAAATTAAGAATCTAACACCAGGGGAAGTGCGAGACGGGAGAATCTCAGACACCCAAGGGTAAGATTTCCAGTTTCGGACGAAGCTTGCTGAATCCGAGATGATTGAAATCTTACTCGAGGGTGTCTGAGATTCTCTTGTCTCGCACTTCCACTGGTGTTTGATTTTATTTCTCACTGTATTCACCCTAAAATATACTAAAATCCACACAAAAATGTCGTCCCCTTTCGTCTGTTTACATAAGGACTTATGTCCCTTTTTGTAACGTCATAAAATCAGGAATGTACACCCCGAGTGCCATATTTTAAAAGCCGATTTTCTTTCTTTTTTTTCAGTGAAATTTTACTTCAAATGATATAATACTTTTATAATACGTAGATTACACTTATGATCACTAATGAGGACAGATGTAGACTACAGACCCTTATATGCAAAACACGATATTTGCCGGTTAACTGCAAGTGATTTTTTGTCTTACACTAGTGTAAAACGAGGAAATCTCACACCGCTAAAAATAGGAACTGGTGTGTCTCAAAAGTGAGAAATGGGTTTCACAACTCGTGAGTCTTTTGTATATCGCTTGTTATCAACTCTCGCTACTTAATTACAAATAATAATTAACTCGCTGAAGCTCGTTAATTATTATTGTGTAATTAAATAGCTCGAGTTGATAACAAGCGATATACAAGCCTCACTCATAATGAAACCTATAAATATCTAAATTGTGTAAAATTTTGTTTAAAATTAAGGAGTATCTCCCTCAGGCATAGCTCTGTCTTTAGTTGAATTTTCGCTTTTCTCTTTAGATCCTTTTGTTCTTTGTTTTCTATCAGCTTTAACTTGTTTTTCGGTTTATGGACTTCCAAATATTTTGGTTTGATATGCACTGATGAGACTAAATTGTCGAAATGCGCATATACAGAAAATAAATTAACAGTAACTACGGTATTTTGTAATTAAAGTTATGTCCTCAGTTGATTTCGGCTTTAATCTTAGATCAAATTGGTTACTTTTTAATTAATATAGAACACTTACAATGGCCAAAATCTATAACCACGTGATTCATGCACAAGAAAAACAATATAAAAAGACAAAAGACAAACGTTGATCACGATAGGAACGAACGATCATTATCCCCGCACTTTCGAAGAAAGTTCGGGGATAATGTTATACCCTCCGTCTGTCCGTCCGTCCGTCCGTCCGTCCGTCTGTCCGTCTGTCCGTCCGTCACACTTTTCTTGTGACTCAAACTCCTCCTACATTTTTGGATTTAGGGATTTAATTTTGTTGTAGAATTGTTGCATATAGTGTGCAGATGCGCAATAAGCTTTCGGATTTTCGATATTGGTCTTGGTGCAAACAAGAGGCCCCATGATGTCAATTTTTACACATGTGGCATGTGACACAAACTCCTCCTACATTTATGGATTTAGGGATTTAATTTTGTTATAGAATTGTTGCATATAGTCTGTAGATGCGCAATAAGCTTTCGGATTTTTGATATTGGTCTTGGTGCAAACAAGAGGCCCCATGATGTCAATTTTAACAAAGACCAAAAGATGTGGATTAGACACATGTGGCATGTGACGCAAACTCCTCCTACATTTTTGGATTTAGGGATCAAATCTTTATGCAGAATTGTTGCATATAGTCTATAGATTTGCAATAAGCTTTTGGAATTTTGGTTCCGGTTCCAACTTTGGTAAATTT
>MJUU01056081.1:112134-130399 GCA_002080025.1 Modiolus philippinarum
TTTGATTCCAATTTTGGTAAATTTCCTGAAAGTGTCAAAGACCACTTATTTTTTGGAATTCTACCTAGCAACCATACTTAAAATGTTTGTGTAAGTTAGGACGAACATTTTCATGAATTGGATTTAAAAAATATTTGATTCCAATTTTGGTAAATTTCCTGAAAGTCTCAAAGACCACTTATTTTTTGGAATTCTACCTAGCAACCAT
Organism: Modiolus philippinarum; assembly: GCA_002080025.1. Lineage (NCBI taxonomy): Eukaryota > Metazoa > Mollusca > Bivalvia > Mytilida > Modiolidae > Modiolus > Modiolus philippinarum. Next base: position 112,343 of record MJUU01056081.1, read on the forward strand.
ACTCAAATTGTTTATTTAGTTTAGGAAGAAGATTTTCATCAACTGGATTTCAAAAATATTTATTCCAATTTTGGTTAATTTCCTGAAAGTCTCAAAGACCACTTATTTTTTGAAATTCTACTTAGCAGCTATATATCCTAGAATTCTTTTAGTAACAATAATGACTATCAATAGGTAGATTTCAAAGATAATGAAAAAAAATATGCCAAGGGTGTATAACAACTGTTTTCTGTGTCAAACAGGGAGTGCGGGGACAGCTGTCGTTTCCGACAACATCTAGTTTTTAAAAACTTTGGATGCAGACGGTTTCTCTCTTGAAAAAATAAACAAGATTATTTATAAGAAATCTACAATTACATTTTGTATATAACTGTCGTTTCTGTAAACCAGTTTATTTTCAAAAGAATGCTTGTTTCAATTTTAATGCTATCCTTCAATTCTCGATGATTCATTATCTGTTTGAATACTACCAACCATCAATACACATTTCAATAGGGTCTGTAAGTCTCGTCATGTGACACCGAGAATTCACGATAAAATTGAAATTTGAAAACATCTCCCGCCAAAAGATAACGTTTTAAGATTATGACGTTTAATTTTTTGTTTAGAACGTCATATATTATCGTGCAAAATGCAACTTCCGGGTACAAAACTTGTACCCGGAAGTTTCAAAATTCAGCGAGACTTACAGACCCTATTGTTTTCAGATACAACAGGTACAGTCGAACCATGCATTGTTAATTATTTGTTTAAATAAGAGATTGCAAGGATGTCATATATATGTTGGTCTATCTAAAAGAGATAAGGAGCAATCACCATCTTTGATTGACCGGACTATTTTTGATACAATCTTATATATATATTTTTTATTTATTCCGTTTATCTGGTTGGAAATCAATGGATTTGGGGTCTCTCGAACCTCGAGCATTTTACAATGGTCATCAACGTTACAATATTAAGGGACATAAAAGTCGATTTTAAAATTATGGCTGTTAATGCGTCCTTGCCATCAAAAGTATTTTACTTTTTTAAGCCTCCGAAATTCTTTTGTTTTCCATACTCTCGCCACAATATGAAGATAAGTGAAAGCATTTATTGTCCTGATAAAGCTGAAATACTGCTAACAGGACATGCAACTGTAACATATCACTCAACCAAATTTAAAAAAGTACATGTATAGTGAAAACGTGCTCTAAGAAATCAACAAATGGTGCGTATATTGGAATTTCCATGAAATTGTTTCCACTTTAACTGGAATTGTGCTTAAGCTATAAAACCAACGGAAGTCGACGATCAGTCACACGAGATCAAAGATAACAACGGAAGACCCCAAGAGCCGTCCTGTATCCAAGACATATTTATTTCTTTTTATAGACACTGGTCTATTAGCCACGATTACTTTGAACTACTATTAAAACTCTGATGTTGATTAATTTATCTATTTTTAGATAACATACTCTTTTTCTGGGAATAGATTTATGTGTATGTTTCCACTGAAACCAACAAGAGGAAAATTAAATTACGTATTCATTGAACATGGAGCATCACTCCTACACTTCATTCGGGACGATAATTGATATATGCGTTGGCATTGTAGGACAAAACGCAACATGTACGTAATCCAAAGAGATTTTAACAAAAAATAAACACTTGAAACGTTGAAAGGAATCAAATCGATGTTTGCAAAATGATATCTCAGTAAATTAATCAACTCCTGACATTAGCCTAGGCCTAGTATTTAGTCATCTAACTTTCTGACTTTTATCTATCGCGATTTTTGCTGTCGATATATTAATTCTCACAAGACGACTGGTGCAGGTATAACACCATTTCTTCGGTAACCAGTCAAGCACATACACTCTTATAGGAGACGATATAGTTCCAATAAAGTGGTGCTTATTTTGTAACATAGTCAAGAAATAATTAAAGGCTTAGGCGGTGGATAATTTTTTTCTGTAAAATTCAAGCAGGAAGTACCGATCCTTGTGTTGTTCACTGCCCGTAACCAGTTCTTTCTTATATGCAAGTGAAGGGGTTGATGTTATCATGAGAGTTTCTTGATGCCTTTTAATGTTGAGACACGTGTCTCTTCATTTGCACTTTTGGTAAAATTTCTACAAGTACGACTGAATTAGTGGTGTTATACCTGCAGGCAAAGCGTCGGCTACCTTATCGACACACCCGATCTCACCCTGAAGTAGTTCATGTGAACTTGCCTATGTTATTTGCGGAGCTGTATCTTTCAAAAAAGTTGATTACTGCAAATTATTATGCTTCTCTTCCTTGTAATTTAAGACTTTGTCTTGAAGAGTCTTTAGTTAAAACGTATTCATTTTGCTCAAAACACACACAAAAAGGATCAGACACAAGTTAAGCTAACTTATGAAGTCTCCTCCTTATACAATATATTCAACAGTAGTTTGATTTATCGAGCATTTCAGTCTTTATAGGCGCCGAAATTGAAATAAGGCGACGTTTATTTCCTTTTTTATACCATAGCTGAAACACATAAAAGTTCGTTCTAACAGGAAATGTTTCAAGATATTTTAATATCTTAAGCTATAAATGAAAATCATAAATCATTTTAAAAGTAAACATTCATATTTTGATCAGTGGCATCATTTATTCCAAATTGTTTGCAAAATTCCTATTAGGGAGTACGAGTGTCAGAAATTTTGTTATTAGAATTAAAAGGCTAACCTTTAGTTATGAAGAACTTTGCTAATAGAACAATAGGAGGAAAAGACTTTGAAAATCCTTGTAAGAATTTTTGAGATAAATTTTGACGTCAAAATTTTGGCGGTAAACAGTTCTCTCTAGAGTTTACCTTCAATTTCAATTAGCTGTTTACATGCCTTAAAATATATGAAAATATAACTGGAAGTTTATAAAATTTTGTACATTTTTGTTTTTTTTGCATTTTAAAGTGACCTTTCACCAAGAAAATGTGATGCATGTGCAAAAACATTTCACCCTGTTAAAATGGATAAGACCCGATGATATCGAATGCCTTTGAAATGTGACGCTTATACTCCCTTAAACGAACTAATTGTACCTAAATTGGTTTCTTCAACCCTTTAGGTGATAAAGCTATAAGTATCAACTCGGTGATTTGTATTGTCTAAAGGATTAAAGTTTGAGCTTCAATGAGAGCTTGTTCGTCTAACCAGTGGAAGCCATAAAATTCTGAAACTTATAATATGTTTCACATTTCTGAAGTTCTTTCCCCTCGAAGGCTTCTTTATTGACAAAATGACCATGGACATTGTCCCTGTTGCGACTTATATATTTCCGACCGGAAACTACCGTAAACTGAAATGGACAATGGAATATAATAGGGTCGATACAATGTTAAGGGATATAATGTTAAGTGATATAAAATTTTTGAAAGTTCATTGGTTTGCAGAAAAGATCATAACATTTTAAACATCCAATGAAATCTTGAGATTAATTGTTTTACGTATGATCTATCATCAGAGAATGTTTTTCAATAACTGTTGAAGCAGATGCAAAATAAATGTTTCATATTTGCTGTCTGTTTCGATGCAATTTTAAAATCAACTGCGTGATTATTAACTGTACGGCTTCTTCAAATTGGTAAGACAACAAATTTACAACATTCATTCGGTCCTGTTTTTGTTTATGATTATGTAACATAGTCTTCAATTTCTATTGTAGGTCGCTAGATTACATTTACTTCCTTGTCTTTATTGCCTGTGTATCAAAATCAGTATAAATGAACAAGATTTTTACCGGAGAAAACGATTTGAAAATGTTTTCCATTTCTTGCCATACAATTGGAGAATTACCCTATGCTGCAATGAATTTATATATAAATCTGGTACCTTGCTTAAAAACACATGTAAGTGAGAATTGTTAAACCAGTCACACAAAAGCTATTGAGGGTGCTATAATAATTTTCCCGAAATTTTAATATGTTGGATATTATGAGATGTGATACAAAAGACGAATAGTAACAGTGAAACTTTAACTCGGGAAATAAACACTCCCGCAAAAGAAAGACAGAAAGAAAATAATCGTATCTTATTTCTGAAAGACTTTAAAAAGGTTTTCGAGGTAATATTTAATGACCGTTTGTCTGAAATGGCCATTTAATGTGTCTGCTTTCTAAGTTAACCTAATCTTGGGAATACGCTACTCGAACTAATCTGTTGTCTTATTTGTCTGCTTTCTAAATGGAAAACGCTATTTTTCTTAATATCAAATGGTTGACGATTCTCCTTTTTTCTTCTATTTACGGTTCTGGCGTAATTTATTACGCAATTAATTATATTTTTCTTTGTTAATTTCCTTTTATTCAATGGCGTCAAGATTTATTGTAAAATGGAAGCAAAATTTATTATCCCCATGAGAAATCACGAAATATCATTTATTTAAAACACGAGACGAGCAAACAATGAATTTTTTATTGATTGATTGATTAGTTAGAGTTTAACGTCCAATGAGCAATATTTCAGCTATATCAGGACGAGAACAAGTTAATCAATTCAAAACAAATTGTAAGTAAAAGAAGAAAGAAATAAAGGTGGAAGGGACAACCGGGGCAACGACTTTTGATTGCCACTGGAAAAGGGGAGAAATGGGTAGGGGCAGGAAATTTAGCCTTCTATACGACACCCAGTGCGTCTGCTCTCTTTAGAGAAATATAGAAGGGGTCTTTATACTGCATGGAGCGTGGCGTTTCTCCACACAGTTTGGCTACAATGGTTCGCGGTCAGGCTTTCCGTATTATGACCTGACTACCCCGCAAAGACAGGGCATTCCCCTATCCACCACCTGGGGACGCGCCCGGCAGCTCTGTAGCCAAAGCCCCTGAAAACCTATTCAGGTGCCGGGATGAATTTTTTAAAATCTAATACAGCATTTATTGTGTCAAATTAAAGTACAAACTTTGGCTTCCAACCTAGAATACGCACCTTTGTTATGTGCACAATTGAGCTCTATATACGTCTGTTGGGATTCAATTGTATACATTTTCATTAATTTTCATTCTTTTGCCATTAAAGTGCACTTTTAAATTGATGAAAAATTTATATAGACATATACACCTAAACACCTTCAGACTTCAATGAAGTTAAATTGATTTTTAAGCATGTTTTTCAAATATTATTTCAGCTAAGAATAAAATTCATTTTTGGATGTCACGAAAAAGCAGCACCTTCTTTGACCTCTAACACAGTGAAGCACAAACCGGGAAATGAGATACTTTGGAAAAAATATCCCTAAATACTGTATATTTCCAGCAAAAAAGTGACCGAGGGAGTGTCTCGCATTAATATCAGAGTCGTTGGGGACATTAAAGTCTGGTTACATTTTGTACATTTTACATGAAATTATTTGGATTCATCAAAAATATTTAGCCATTCTAACCTAACCTAACCTTAGCGACACTGGTCTGTAATGCATGCAAATGCCTTAAAAGACGCATTGCATAGAAAATACCGTACGTCAGCAAGCTGGACTTAAAATCCAAAAACGAAAAATCATGAAAATCGGGAATATTGCATAGGAGTGTTGACTTTGATTTAACAAAGTTATTAATTCTGAATTCTTTGAAGATGGTTCCTTTTCATTGGCGTATCAAAAACGCTTAAAGGGTGTGTCGAAATCATCTACAGTTGTAAAACAGCTTATTATGGTCTCTGATTTAAACAGGAAACAGCTGTAAACGAAAGAAAAGAAAACCTTCATACCGCTGTATACGACAACAGAATTTTGTGTACTCATGAAAAACAAAGGGCTTTATATTGTAATCACATATATGTAAATTCAGTTATATAATGTGCAGTGGCGAGAAATTAAACTGATATTTAGATTCCAAAGTGAAAAATCGAATTTTCGTTCAGCTTGACAACAATTGTTCACTGTACAAAGTGGCCATCTACATATATCAATAAATACTATCAATATAATTAACCATGAAATCTTTTTTCTCTGGTGAAACTGAAACATGTTTTTGTCACTAAAAACGTTATTTCACAGCCCAGGTTGATTAACTAAAATCATTCAACCGAAAACTCAAGATCTGATTATCCGTAATTCTAAAAGAAACTGCAGGTTCTCAATACATTTTCCCCGAGAGAGTCACTCACATCCTCCAATATTTTGGTCACTCCAAGATTATTATTTTTCAGGTTAGTTTTTTCCGTTTAATTTTTTACATTTTACTGATGCACTTTAAACCAAAATTTAACACATGAAAACTGCAATTTGAACAGACAGTTGTACATAACGACCATTGATGTATGAGAATCATGGAGACTGAATGTCATCCAAGGAAGCCATTTTTCAATATCAGACAAACCAATCAACCAAATTTAGTATCAATCATTCAAATAAATGTTTAGATGGAGACATTTAATCAAATTAAAACATAGACATATATACGATAAATTCTAATACTTGTAAGGTGTTACTTTATACACAGAAACTGTGAAACTATATCTTGAATTTAGTCAAAGTAAATGTAATGTCTCATGACCAGGATATCTTTTAAAAATGCAAAAGTACGTAAATGCATTGGCAAACGAATACAGAATTGAAAGAACAGGAAAGGGAAATCTGGAATTCAAATATCCTCAAACCTTGCAGTTCAGATGAAACAAAAACGGAGTACAAAAGTACTAAAGCAACAAACTAGATGCAATTGCGAGCAATAGTGGATGTCACCCCAGACAACCACTTCGATGATTCCGACTTATTCGCAGTCTCAAAACCTACCTAGAGATTGATTTTCGATGAAACCGACGAACATAAAATTTTGGTACCAGTAAGTTAGGACTAAAGAACATGCAATTTCACAGCAAATACAGTAAATGAAAGAAATACAAACAAATCTCCAATAAATAACCGTAAACTAAAGTGTACTATAAAACCTGTTAACATTAGTTTTCCACTGCAAAATGTTTATTTTAATGGTTTTTCGCAAATTGTCTTTTTAGATACTTGAAAGACCATAGACAGCATATTGTTTGATTTTTATTAAAGATTTATAACACATTCTTTGAATGGTTTGTTGCTATTAGCATATTCGCAATATTTCATTTATTTTTAGGATCATTTTTCATATGTATAATCTTCTACCGTAATTATTTGTATGAACTGGAATCTTCTTGTCCTCGGGAGATTTAAGCTATATAAAGACTATAATAAACAATTCTTCTTTGACATTTGAAACGTCAGAAAAACACTTTTTTCAGAGTTCATGCTATTTCTAATTTGCCTTGATTTTTTTCTTTTAAGTCGTTCTTCCTGATTAATTTGAAGATTTTTCTTAAAATGGAATTTGTTGCTATTAAATTGTCATTTTTCGAAGTGACGTCAAATCATACACTTGATCTCTTGACTCCCACATTTTTCTTTAATACGAGTTTTACGACCAAGTCACGCCATTATTAATGTTACTTTGTTTTACATGTCGTAAATGTGAAAAATCTCTCGGGAATTTTACAAGATGTCAACATGGATCAATAAGATGACTATTTGCAGACAAATTTGTCATTTAAAACATTTTTAGTCTCGGCAAAATCTGATTGTTTCCACAAACATAGGCTAGGGAGCGAAATTATCCAGTCAGTAGAATTATCATCAGAGTGTTACTAAACTACCGCTGGAGATATAGAGAGACGTATGCATGCTTGAGTAAGACGTCACATTTGGTTACAATATTAGTATGCTTACGATTTGAAGTAGTACAAAGGGGTGGCTATCACTATCTTAACTACTAGGATCTATAATCAGCAATGCAACAGAAGTGCCTTCGAGACATATACGTACATAAGTTATACTTCACTTTTGGTTACAGTATTGGTTGGATTTCGATAAGAATTGAGTACTAAAAAATGGTTAATACTTTTTCAACATCGTGGTTCCTACGTTTCTGAACTTTTGTACTTAAAAACAGAAAAAGCAATAAACAAAATAAATGAATAAACTAAATACATTTATAAATAAATGATTGTTATATTCCTTGGGTTTGTATTCATTCCACATAACTGAAGTCAATGTGGGCTATGTCATCACTTGGCATCCTTCTTCTCGCCGCCTGTTAATTTTTCAAATTTTTATCTTCTGTGTATTTCCTGGAGCAAATTTATCCAAACTTTACAGTGCTGATGTTTGAAAGGTCCTGTAGAAAAATAGGACGTTCCTTCCGCTCGATAAAATTTATGGCCACAAGCTTGGAACATATTTAGAATATATTTAATATTAGACCCTATTGGAAATTTTTTTTGCTATTTCCCCTAGACTACTGAAGCAAAATGAGCCAAACTGGAGATGATTAATGTATGCAAGGTCTTGTGCCAAAGTCAGATTCGTTAATGCACAAACTACTAGCGCAATACATATAGTGACCGATGGAGGAAATATTTTGATCATCACCTAAGAAACAACAAAAGCAAATTTAACAAAACTTCGCAACAGCGTTGTACAAAATTCCAATTTGTTCACCTCCTTTGAAGGTATGAAACAAAATTAGGTTCTATTTTTACTTTTTTCCTATGAGAAACTTAAAAAGTAGAGAAAAAACTAGCTTTAATATAGCAAGTACTTGGATACACTTGCATACAATAGATTGTTCCTGATATAAGTTATACTATTATATAAGTTGAAAAGATGAAAATTTCAGACAAATTGTCTAATGACAACTTCCAAAAATGGTAACAAAGGTAGGCTTTATGCCAGAAGTGACATTGGATACTTAAAAATTCGAAGAATTTATTGGAAAAATCTTAAATCGATGCTGCAGGCGTATCATGCTGCGCTCGGCGTAGCCCTTTATTTACTTAGTAGTAGGATGATGGTTTCTTTTGATCTTCTACGGTGTTTCAATAGCAATTGCTGTTGAGTCGCTACCGGACACTACCGCAAGGGAAGGGGGTGTTTGGCATGCCGTACGACCGGTTTGACCCACAATTTCTTATGAAATGCATGTGTTAAGTCAGGACCATAGCGGTCGACAATTTTTCCGGTGGTTTCAACCTGATATGCCTTTGTGTCATGTACTCCGGACCTTGGCAACTCTGTTCGGTAATTTTGCTATTACTCCCATTTCATAGATGAACCTTCCTTTCATAAGAAATGACATAAAAGTTCGTAGATTTAAAATGTGTAAATATCCCCTCAGATTTGCAATGTTTTAAAAATTATCTCTTTAGCACTTTTACCTTGAAATTGTATACCTACCCATTAACTATTAGGTATAATTGCTAGATTGCAAATATATAGAGTATATAATATGAATTTGAAACAAAAATTTTCAGCATTAGATGAGTTACGTACTTTTAGCCAAAAGATGTGAAATATATGATATTAATAAAGTTTACATGTGTTATTATGTTGACATTTTGCAGGATTATTTTTACTTATATAGATATGATTAAAGTAACATCAAATTAATCTTTGACATACCGTTTTTAGCAGTCTAGCTAACACTACTATTTCCGGAACACCCACGTAGAACCAGACTTCAACAAAAGTACATCCAGCATATGTAAACTCTTTTCTACCTATGTATTATTTATGCAGTTTGATACAAATAGTTTAATTTCTACAACGAGAAGTTGATTATGAAATTAAATGAATTTTGCAAATGTTTGAAAACGAACGAGGCTTGCCGAGTTTTTAACATTTCAAAATTTATTTAACTTGATGTTAGAAATTTCATAGTTAATGTGTTTAAGTCGTACCATTATTATTGTTTCTCTAATGACAATATGTAAAACAATGAATATTATGTTCCAAATAGATTTTGCTGGAAATTTCTAGTGAGTTGTCCTCTCTCTAGAGATGAGAAATATTTTTATCACACCGGTCAGGCCTTGGCAAAATTTGCTAGAAATAAGAGAAACTGTTTTACTCGGAATCAAAAGATATATACGTTTTCATTTGCTGAGATTTGGTTCAACGCCAAAATTTAAAAGAGTCTACTAAATAATCAAACTTTTCGTTTACAGGGGACCTGAAACAAGTTTGAGGAATGAGGCCTCATTAGAAAATTATATAGCGAAATGATTCTGTGTGGAAACATTCGATAGAATTGTGTAAAAAGTTTGGAATATGTTATTGGAATGATGATCAGTTGAAAACCAATTATGAATTTAAAAATGTTGCTATTCAATGCAGCATTCACCAGCTCGTTGACAAGCAAACACATGTGAGACTCCAGCGCTGCTCAAGTGACTTAAGAAATTCCGGAAAATGATTTACATGTATGACCTTAACGACTTTTAATGAGGACAGAAGCAGGAATTAAGCTACAAGCATAATCACACAAATTGTGTAAGGAAAACATACTTCATGTCATTAGTTCGGCGGATTTCTTCAAAATAATCGGTATTGTGTTTCTGCACCACCATCACCTCTATATATACAGATAGTTCTTTCGATGTGTTTGAAACAACTTCTTCCTTTTTTATGATGTTCATGATATTTTATATTTATTTGAGCATAGATGTAATTTTTACTTACACATGATAGAGACAATATTGAACTAAACGACTATTTATCCATTTCGCTTACCCTAATTCGAACTATAAGGCTGTATATCCATTTTGTTTATTGTTTATTGGCGAATTCGATCTGGATTGGTTAATTTTAACACTTCTCTGGAATGATATTAAGGTATGATTTTGAATCTGTATATCGCCAAATTATCAATGAACCTGTGCCAAGTCAGGACAATTGCGGTCGACAATTTTGCCGGTAGTTTCCACCTGATTTATCTTTTTGTCTCACGGATTTCAGCCCTTGACCAATCTGTTCGATAATTTTTTTATCACCCCCAATGACATACAATAGGTTTGGACAAAGGTATTTCGTCGTAACCCAGGAAAAATCAAAAGTTTGAAAGTCTAACAAATTGGATTATAATTCTTGTCTTTGGGCGATTCCGAAAACAAACACGTGTGTCTGTACATTACTAACTAGTTCATGGTGACGTCATCATTGATTTGGATATATAAATCAAAATCACTTCCACATGTGTATGAGTTTTGACAATCTTTACCTGTTAACTTATTACATTTAAAGAAGAGTAATTATAACTTACAAAACATACATGTATATTTTAATCGTTTTATATATATGTATTTTTCTTTATTTTATCTTTTCACGGTGTATAACGGTGTATAACCTACGTCAGATCACGTGGTTTTGACGGATAGGGTACATCCAAAAAGGTAGGAAAAACGTCCGCCTGGCGGTTGAAAATATGCCTGTTCTCTGCAAATTCTTAATCAAATGTAACAGAATTTAGCGCACGGACCCCACCGAAACAAGTGGAATTTATGTATATATATGACTTCAGTAGAACATTTCTCATTTTTACAAACACTTGGTTTGTGATGAAAAGGAACACTCCGAAAGATATACGGTCCCTCCAACAATACAGATCAATTGTATGTGGTAATGTCAGGAAGATATTTGGCACCCATGTTTAGGTGATTTTTTTGTTCACATTTGTACCCATATGTTCCTGAAAATAGAAACAAGAAAATGGTACGGTACATTCTGAATTCTGATCGAGGTATGGTGCACTGCAATTTTTGGCGATAAATCTTAATCTACTTTTATACATATTAAAACACCATCGATAATCCACCAGCTTCACAAAAATAAATCGCTAATATCTCGATAACATATGAAAATATCATAATAAAACTATCGTAACCTCTACCAACAAGGTAAAATACTTTCCAGTTTTCATAACTAGGAAGTTGTTATCACGAAAACAAAAGAGAAGTTTCAAAAGTAAACAAGGCACACCACTATCTTCGTTGTCAGATTTTTACATAAAGTCTCCGCTTTATCTGCCAATATTTTTTTGTAAATCAAATTTTCTGAACTACACTATAAAATAAATAAGGAAAACAATTTCCTTTTCGGTTTAGAATTATGTCGACTTAATTAAAAGAAGTTTTAGAAGTCCTGGTGTGGCTGTATCATGTTTGTTGTAATTAATATGGGATGATTGTAGAGTTGCCAATCTCTATAATTATATGCTTCATGTAAAATGTCCAAATCTTTGATATGTTGAGATCTTCTGTGATATTCGGAGTCATTCCCTTCCGCCATAAACGTGTAGAAATTCCCTGCTTTCTGCTGTGAAAAATAATATAAATTGATTTTTTTAATTCCCCAAAAGTAAAGATGGTCGGATGTGCAGCGTGAACTTTTTCAGCGTAAAATTGTTCATCAACTGTAAAATTGTCCGTTTACAAACAGCATGTTCTCATACTTCAATGCTTTAATAGTCATCTCTTCTATGACATTGTGAACATCATGTCTGGACTATGGCAAAAATTGGGTTTGATTTCATATTTTAATTTCTAGGACACAACCTCCTTGACTTGTAACATTATTTACATGAAATAAACTAAAATGAAATCTTCTTGATTTTCATACGTCTTAGCATAGAATGTTACTAAATTTTAATATAAATAAGTGTGATGCGAACGCCATAAAGTGAAACTGAAAGTGACCTTGCAAGTTTATTAGTTGGTTTATATATGGAACGTAGAAAAAGAAACTATTTATGCCAAATTCCAGACAGGATTTGCACAGTCATAAAAGAAATGACTATGTAAGCATCGATTCCGGAATTATAATACTTTCATGCATACCTTATCTCTTAGTGCATGCATAGAGGGGAAATATTTTATAAACGGAATATTCAATAACTAAATACCCAAGTTATATACTTAAAATTAGTTTTTTCCAAATGTGCATTTCGACAATTTATGTCTCTTTAGTGCAGATCAAATCAAAACATTTGGAAATCCATACACCGGAGTATGTGTGAACGCTGATAGAGAACAAATTGCCAAAAATATCTAAATAAAAAACCCAAAGTCAGCTTAGGACAGTGCTATGCAAGAGGGAGATATTCCTTAGTTCAAATGCTGCACTAAATTCTTTGAAAAGTTGTAACATTGTTTCGAAAGTCCACTACGTTCCAATTTGTCTTCGCCTTATTGTCGCAAAAATCTGAGGCTACATACTAGTATTTCTGGTGATCTTTAACTAGTTATGTACTGAAAGGGCGTTACAGTTTGATCGCAGCATTGCAAGCTGTGAATTTTGAAATAAGAATGTTAAAATGTATGAGAAGCAGTTCTTTCCGAGTATTTACAAACAATGCTGCAAATGGATGAAGCCTGGTAGCGAAAACTTTTAAAAAGTGCCCAATATCCTTTTTAGCCCTCCATTGCTCTTTATCTGAAGGACATAGATGACTGTGTTGAGAAGAATATCATACGTGATGTGATTTCAGATTTTTAGATTCGGAGCTTTCGCCGACGACGTTCTAGAAACATACATGGCATAAAATTCAAAGTTGCTTTGGGCATAATAGCTATCATTTGACCCAAAGCGTATGACAAATTGGGTGGGATCTTTTCAAACGCGCTAGAATGAACAATTTACGCTGCTCATCCGGCCATTTTTACTTTTTGGACGTGATTACTTAAAAGTGTATACTTCTACCTCCCTGTTGCATGCATGGGTAACAAATATTACTTAAAAAATAACAATTTTGATATTTTACAATATCAAAATAAATCTAAATTAAGAAACCCAAAAATCAAATTCGAATTTGGCTGCCCGGTTTACCTTTATTTTTCCAAGTAGATTATTCGAGTTACAATGGGCTAGTATGTTAGAGACTTTGTCTTGTGTGCATTCTACTCCATATCCTTCCTTTGATTATTTTTTTCGGGCTTTCGTAATAATTTATTCGAGCTTTTGTCAGGCAAACTGGGACAAATATAATTCACAGTTCAATCATTGCAGATATTGCAACAACAGTAATTTTAAGACATCTTAGTTGCCAGATTTAATCGCAGCCTCAGTTTGTTTGTATTAAAAAGTTATTTGAAAAAACTGGTGAACTTTTAAGAATAGGCCAAATGTAGCAATCAAAATTTTAGTGCAGCAATAGAAATAATTGAAAGAATATCAGTGGGTATAAAACATAAGTCAGATCAGGGACCTCTACCTATACGAAAGATACCTGTGTGATATCTGTCGTGATTCCAATTTTCCTGATCTAAATTTCAAACGTTTCGGATCAGGAGAAACCATATTTAGTAAATATAATGCAAGGAAGATAATATATGTACAAATGTCCAGCAAATTGCTTTTACAATTCCATGTTAAGACTTATTGATATCAAGAAGATATCATTATAGTTTATTTCATTTAAAGAATGGTAGCAGTGAAGGAGGTTTAGTCGCCAGCCATTTAATACATAAAAGCGTCCGCCAGGGTAGTGGTAAATTGTTAATTTTTGTGATAACCACTTTAGCTTTGTGCATCGAGAACATAATATTGCTCTTATTTTTTTTTATGATTTAATATTGGTAATGATGTACACCAATGCTGCCCGTCATTAAGACTTATCCGGAAATGTTATTTTGCACGGTTATACCAAAATATACAAGGAGTAGCCTTGTCGCTACAGGGGGTATTTATTTCTCTATCATTTTAAATGGGGTACTAATTTTAAAAATCATTTTGATTATTTTGCAAGTTGTGAATTTTCACACGTTTATGGAGGGAGGGAATAACAAACCACATAATGTATCCCAATTTGAAGAAAGATCTCAACCTATCAAAGATGGGGACATTAAACATGAACTGACCTTTTTGCTGCAAGGGATAAAAAATGTCTCCAGCATTTAAAGTTGTTTTGCAACGCGGTAAGCGGAAATTTTTACACGTCCATAGCTGGAGGGAAGAGCAATCTTTGGTTTTTAAAACATGTTTTAAATTATGAGTGATCGCATGAAAACCAACTTTCTTTGCACTCATGCAAGCAATTTTAACTTTTATCGGCCTATGATATTATACATTCTCTGCGGGCAAGGAAAATGATATAGAATAAGCATCACTATTTGAATACGAGAAAGTCAGAATAACATGAAAGTAAATTAAGATTCTTCTCTAAAAATTGCAGTGTACCATACCTCATACCTCGATTAGACTGATTCAGAGTGTACCGTACCATTTTCTTGCTTTTCTATTTTCAGCCACAGCTGGCTATTAACGTCAACAAAAAGTCACCCAAACTTTGGTGCCAACTCTCTTCATTGACATTATCACATACAATTGATCTTTATTGTTGGAGGGGCCATATATTATAGCTGTTGGTCTGTTTAACAATTTCGGAGTGTGCCTTAACATCACCAACCGAGAAACTTTGTCGAAGTGTTTGTTATAATGAGAAATGCTGTCATGAAGTCATATGTATACATCAATTCCTCTTGTGTCGGTGGGGTCCTTGCGCTTTAGTCCGTTAAATCTGATTAAGAATTGGCAGAGACAAGGCACATTTTCGACCTCCAGGATGACGTTTTTCCTACCTTTTTGGATGTACCTTATCCGTCAAAACCACGTGATCTGACGTAGGTTATACACCGTGATTTTTTTCATTTCTTTTGCTCAGTCAATGTCTTTCATTGTCAGCGCAAAGATGAAATATACAATTGGAAAATTAAACAAAATAAAGCAACTGATTCGTAGAAAATTAAATGTGTATGTATATTTCCAATATTATAAACAGGATCTAGCTATATAGGATAATCAACAATATTATACATGTATACTCGACATTTAAATATCTATAATCTTATTTCTTCAAATCGTGTCACATGACATTTGATATTTCGCTGGGTCAACCGGTTAACATTGGATCAAATAGGAAGGTCAACCGATAAACAAGAAAATTCGATTTATATATAACTGGTTCCACCCTAGATAATGTTTGACCCAGCGGTTTTTTTCCCTCGAAATTAAGGTCACCCTGGAGCAAACTCTCGGATGAATGTACTATCTCGGGGAGAGAAACTACTGGGTCACACACTATCTGAGGTTATAATTGTATTGTGTAAACATATGGTGAACACATACTGATAATTTTTATGTTAGATGCTTTAGCCCTGATATGTTTCATAAAATTTTTGCAAGAAATACCACTGTATTTCCCAGTAAAGGATCGCACAAATTCTTTTACTAATCAATAGTCAATTACATTATTTCTTCAAAATTGATTTTCATTTTTCAGAATTTGTATCAATGATTGTTAATTACCGATAAAAAGAATAACGGGTTTTGTTTCGGATACTTTAAATATTGTCTCCAATAATAGACTCGCCCACAAAGTGAACTCATCTTTTTTTGTCGACCATATTTTGTATCGGAAACAAAACTTTCATTATTCCATATATAATATTAATCAAGTTAATATATGATATTATACTGGTATTCAATTACAGAGTTATTTTTTCCTTATATAGGTATAATTAAAGTAATATCAAATGAGTCCTTTACTTGTCGTTTTCAATGCAGAATCAAACTTCGGTAGTTTGTTCTTTCAAGCCATTCAATTTAGACGACTTTTTCGTTTACACCCGTGTAGCACGAGAATTTTACAAAAGTACAACCATTAAGTATGGTCAGATACAGAGCACTCAGCACTTAAGAATTTTTCATAATTCTGTATCATTTACACATTTCGTTATACATTTTCTTTTAAAAATTAGAATTCGAAATCGAAATGGCGACAAATACTAAAACTGATACATTTTTATTTAGAGAGACTTATTTAGACGACTCCGTTTAATTACCAACCTTTTTATCGTACGTATCAAAAGTTGAAGAATGATCGTTTTATTTAGCAGATTATGTAAACGTAGTAATGTTTGCTATTTTCGCGGTTGACGAAAGATCGCGAAAATTAGTACCCGCGAATATCTCAGAAACAAGCGGAAAGAAATAATATTTTCATAAAAAAATCGATGCTTGCGAACATGTTCAAGTTCAAGAAAACGAGAAAATTAGTTCTGTTAAAGTATACGCTTTCACTGAGCACTCACGGTCTCTGTAAGAATAAAGTTTATGTCGTACCGTATTTAGACATCTCACCGGGATATTAATTTTTGCAGAAGTGGCTAACCCTATAAAGAACTATCCGGAAAATGCATGACCACAATGATTTTAAGTTGCGTTTAGTTGAAGCGGTTTTTTCTTAAATGAAAACTGTATTAAGTTTTAGCATTATTTGTGTTTTTAATACTGACCGTAAACATAACAAAAAGCGCTAGACTAAAAAAGGATAATAAATATCAATTAAAAGGTCAATTGTTCAGAGAACAATTGCAAGGTCTTTCACCAGTTTTCACCAATTCATGTTTGAGTTTGATTTTGTTTTCTATTTTGGTAAAAAATGTGATGTAATCAAAAGTTCTGAACATTGATTCTGTTTTTGTCAATAGTTGAGAAGGAAAAAAACCTCAAAATTGGCTATGACCTTGACCTCCGACCTTGATTACCTTTGACCTTGTGCTCAAATTGGAGGTCTCTTCTTACTGATTAATTTGATATGTTACTTGACTATACTATCTGTTACAGTTTAAAACTTATACGTAAAAAACAATTTTCCGAAACGCGTCAAGAGCAATAACTCTTTAGGGAGTCATCGGAAAGTTTCGGTCCTAATGAAACAAATATAGCCCTTGACATGTTCAACTTTTTTGCTGTTATACTTTTTCAGCTATCAATTATGGTTTCTGAGTTTTTCCCCTAACAAGGTCAAAGGACAAGGTCAAAGGTCACCGATGACCTTCAACCTGGTACTCAAATTGAAGGTCTTTTCATACTGATCACTTTAAACATATATGTTTACTATAGTATCTGTAAGCGTTTAAAAGTTATTCACGAAAAAACGATTCACCGAAATGCGTCAAGGGCTATAACTCAAAAACCGTTAATCGCAGAGTTTCGCGGCTATTGAATAAAATAGACATCTCAATGAAAGGAGTATTTTTGCAATATAATGTTTTCAGAAATTTTTTATCGTTTCCGAGATATTGCGATAACAAAATTTCGAATGGCGGCCATTTTGAAAATGGCGGACGAAAATTTTTTTGTGACCAACCAGACATGTAGACCTTTACCAGAGGAGTAATTTTGCAACACAATGTTTTCATAAATTTTTTATCGTTTCCGAGATATCGCGATAACAAAATTTCGAATGGC
>MJUU01056081.1:132512-150444 GCA_002080025.1 Modiolus philippinarum
TAATTTGATATGTTACTTGACTATACTATCTGTAACAGTTTAGAACTTATATGTGAAAACCCATTTTCCGAAACGCGTCAAGAGCAATAACTCTCTAGGGAGTCATCGGAGAGCTTCGGTCCAAATGAAACAAATATAGCCCTTGACATGCTGACCATTTTTGCTGATATACTTTTCAGCTATCTTTTATGGTTTTTGAGTTTATACCCTAACAAGGTCAGAGGTCAAGGTCAAAGGTCACCGCTGACCTTCAACCTGGAACTCAAATTGAAGGTCTTTTCTTACTGATCACTTTAAACACATATGTTTACTATATTATCTGTAAGCGTTTAAAAGTTATTCGCAAAAAAACGATTTACGGAAACGTGTCAAGGGCTATAACTCAAAAACGGTTCATCGCAGTGTTTCGCGCCTATTGAATAAAATGTAGATCTCAATGAGAAGAACATTTTTGCAATATAATGTTTTCAGAAATTTTTTATCGTTTACGAGATATCGCGAAAACAAAATTTGAAATGGCGGCCATTTTGAAAATGGCGGACAAAAAAAAATGTTTGACCCCGGATTTGTAATCAGGACCATCAAAGCTACCTGGAAACCAAATTTCCTTAAAATCCAATAACTTTGAGAAATTTGCATATTTAGGGGTCAAAAATGCGTAACGGGGTCGCGACCCAAAAAAAAAAAATTTTGCATGATAAATCATCCTTAGGATGAATCGAACATTTTCCCCCATTCAGAATTTTGATATCGGTTATGGTGTCGGAGGAGATCTGCTAACAAGGTTTTTCGGTGTCGGGCAGATAACTCCGTTACTATAAATAGACCGATATGGTTGCGTCGGTTTTGAGATCCCACAATGATGTCGATTCATCATACCAAGTATCGAAATGATATGTCGCGTAGTTTTTGGGCAGCGATTTGTGGCGGAAGAAAAAGAATAAAAATAATCCGAAGAATTACAATAAGGTCTTTCACTGTGGTGAAAGACCTTAATAATCAGAAGAATTACAATAAGGACTTTCACTGTGGTGAAAGACCTTAATAATAATCAGAAGAAATACAATTAGGTCTTTCACATGTGGTGAAAGACCTTAATAAACCATAGAATACAACGTCGTCTTCAGTGAGTTAATTGAATTAAATTGTTGCAGTAAATTGTATTGCAGACTTAGATATTTAAATTCATAGTAACTTCGGTATTTTGTCATTTGTTACCACTGGGCCGATGCCACTGCTGGTGGACTGTTAGTCCAGAAGGGTATTCACCAGCCCAGTAGTCAGTAGTTCGGTGTTGACATGAAAGCCGATTCTATTTGTAACCGTACAATATCTAAATTTTTGTAAATTTTGTTAAAAACTAAGGAGTATCTCCCTCTGCAAAGCTCTGTCCTTAGCTGATTTTGGCTTTACATTTAGATCATACTGGTTATTTGTTCTCTATAAGTTTTTAAACATCTTTTAGTTCATGATATTCCAAACGCTTAGATTTTATCTGCACTAAAATATTTTGTATGTCCAATTGGTGAAAATGTTTTTCTAAATTGAAGCAAATTCTAAAAGTATGGTTGCCAGATAGAATTCCAAAAAAAAGTGGTCTTCGAGACTTTAGGGGAGTTTACCAAAATTTGAATCAAATCTTTTCGAAATTCAGTCGATGAAAATGTTTGTCCTAAGTGAAGCTAATTCGAAAAGTATGGTTGCTAGGTAGAAATCCAAAAAAATAAGTGGTTTTTGAGACTTTCAGGATATTTACCAAAATTGGATTAACAATTTTATAACAGAATTTTAGGCTTTCAGAACTTTATTATTTTCCAAACACTTCTCAAAAATACGAGATTATACGCTAAAAGATAAAAAAATATGATACTTAGTCATTTTGAATAAATTTACCCAAGTTGGAACCGGAATTATACTTCCGAAAACTTATTGCACATCTCCGTACTATATGCAACAATTCTTTAACAAAATTAAATCCATAAATCCAAACATTTGGGAGGATTTCCATTGACTAGGTCACATGTAAAATAGCCATCCTGGGGCCTCTTGTTTGCACTAAGACTAATTAAAACAAACCAGAGAGCTTATTGCAGGCCTATATCATATATGCAACAAAACTATAACAAAATTAGAACACTAAATCCAAAAATGTAGGTGGAGTTCCACTGAGAAGGTTCATCGATCGGACAGATGGACGGGACCGGGCAAAACAATATCGCCTCATTTTCTTCAGAAAAGTGCAGGGGTGATAAACAGATGAAAATCAAATCATAGCTGAACTTCAAACTCATACAATTAAAATAACATGTATTTTCCTGAATCTATAACCAAAACCAAAAACTGATTTTATCACTAAAAGTTATACCATAAAGTTCAAGGTGGTCAGTCAAATCTTACTTTTGTTTTCTCACTTCCTTCCAAAACAATCATATATCTTTCCCATCAGAATGTTATGTCAAGACATGTTTTTGCGAGATAGGTAAGTCCATAAGACTTCCTTAAGTAAATTCCTTGTGTTTTTTCTTCATTTTCCATTATTTTTGTCCGTGACCATTTAAGATTTCTCTTTATTGCTATTTTGGAAAACTGATTTTTGACTTTATTTGTTATTTGTTTGTCATGTTATGTCCATCGCATGCAAACAGCAATTTTGGTATTTTGTTTTTATATAGCCATTTACTTTTCGTTTATAAACTACTTTATGTAATTGTCGATATCTACGAATAGCGACTTTGTGGGCATTACATGTACATTGAAATGTTTAACCTCAGTCTTGGCAGCATAAAGTCACCAAATCCAGCGTACATTTTATTGCGGAGTCATTGCGTCAATAGTTAATGCCCATTATTATACAGTACAGTAACTGTAGTTTTTTTTCTGTCAATTATTATTTCCATATGTTTACATACTGCATCTTTTACCTCGACTTGTCATTTTCTTTTCAAATTCAGCTAAAATTGTGGCTACACAACTTAGACTAGTAGATTCCGATAATGAAGTATTTTGAGTAAGTTTTTTTTTTCTGCTGAGTGGTAGGATATATAGTTAATTCGTCTTTGTAATAATTAAAATAGATAAATAACAATTTAGATTTAAAGGATGGGGTAATAACATGGGCTCCACAGCTCTCTAATAGCCCGTGTTACTCTCCCAAAACGGGATTTTAAGCGCCGCTGATGTTGCTATACGTAAATCCAGATAATGATTCACAGCCATTGACTTTGTTGAATTTCGACAGTAAATTGGTAAAAATGTAATACAAAACAAGTTTGGACTTATTTATGGCAGTTAGAACATTTTTGCTGTAAAATTAAAAAAAAAACAGACTTTTAAATAGTTATCTGAAATGAATCTTGAACCGTCATGCTTTAAGGCCGACTTCATCGTCTGATTTTCTAGCCATGATAGATTATGATATATATATAGTTTCTACAACGAGAAGTAAATTGATTATGAAATTTCTCACATCGAGTTAAATAAATTTTGCAAATGTTTGAAAACGAGGCTTGCCGATTTTTTAAACATTTGAAAATTTATTTAACAAAATGTGAGAAATTTCATAATTAACGTGTTTAAGTTGTAGAAAATGTTTCTCTAACACCGAGGATTATGTTCCGAATAGATTTGGCGGGAAATTCCACGCGAGTTGTTCTCTCACTAGAGACGAGAAATATTCTTATCACACCGGTCAGGCGTAGGATAAATTTGCTAGAAATTAGAGAAATTTATTTATCAAAGCTGATACAAGTGCAATATATTTGTACGCAAACAAAACTCAAAAACGGAAATTCTTACACGTCTAGCAAAGGTGATTATAATTCTGGCCTTTGGGCGATTCCGACAACATAAATGTGTATTCCGTACACTTTTACATAGATATATCATTAAATATTTACAAATCTAGTCTATGGTGTGGTAATCATTGATTTTGGAAAGCGTAATACCAAGTAACTTGCATGTATGATGTTTGATTTTGTTACGGTCTAATATTATTATAAAGAGTAATCATTTCCACCGAAATGTACATTTTTTCTTGTGTTCATGTCAATACTCCTGGTTCGCCATACATCCGGTTTATGGTTCACCACCTACTTTGTCTTTTTGTCCTTTGGAGTTTCTGTTCAGTAATTTTGTTATTATCAACATATATACATGACTATTTTTGTATCTCAATTTCTGCACCACATAGTTTTATACTCAGAATGTTGCGAAATCCTTCATCGGTTTTGTTGGACAAAGATTTGAGTTTATTCGGTCAATGGTGAATGAGCATAATTACAGTCTTTTTATTTGAATATCAAATCGAATTAATATTCATTTTTCAGTTGGAAAAACGAGTTATATTTGTGTTTTACCATTATAAGCATTAGTACAGATTTTCATTAAATGTGAAAGTTTTATCACTATTTTTACATGAAAATGCATTTATAAACATAGTACAAAAGAAATCATTTACCTACTAGTACTCTAACCATTTTATTTTGGTACCCGTCAGAACTTGCTTTTGTCCAAAAAACTCCAATTTCCACATAAGTACAGAATAAACGGTAACATTTAAAGACCCATTGTAATAAAATTCAGTCTCGGTAATCATAGTTAAGTTCAATTTTTAATGAGACATTTCATTAATATTATGATAGTGTTTAGGAGATGCCAAATAGAGAGAGACTCGGCTAGGTATAACGCACTTTTAACTTCTT
This sequence comes from Modiolus philippinarum, assembly GCA_002080025.1. Lineage (NCBI taxonomy): Eukaryota > Metazoa > Mollusca > Bivalvia > Mytilida > Modiolidae > Modiolus > Modiolus philippinarum. The sequence goes on from MJUU01056081.1 coordinate 137,213, forward strand.
GGGATATTCATTAGTATCTGTTTGATAATTTAGATACTGTTTCAGAGCAAATTAAAAAATTTGAATGTTTGAAAGAGTTAACAAAACGAGGTCGGATCCTGTTTAAGTTTTTCCCCTCTCTATCAGCTTATACAAATGTTCAGTTGGTGCTTTGGATTGGTCTGTACTGGAGGGACATTTGTCCAGGTGGCCATATGAAGATACTAGATGACTAGTGACCTAGGTATTTTGTTATTTGATATCCTAGCCATCCAGGTGGACAAAAACTGTCATGGGACTTCAAATTGAAGAACAACAATAAAATCGTCGTTCAGCCATATATTTGTTTAGACTGTGTCCCATGTGCATTTACTCTATATCCTTTCATAGATTTTTACAACGCAGCACTAACTCAGTTTTTGTATCGTTCAACAATAATGAGGAATATTCTTAAACTTCTTTTGTTGACACATTTTTACTATTCCGAATTATCATACGGAAAATTATTTCATCCTAAAACAGTATCAAAAAAGTAGACGTAATGTTGAATTATCTAGGTGTCGTTTCAGGGAAGATAAAGAGCAATGTTTTCCGGGAATGTCACTGTGACGTTGAAAAATATAACGTCACAAAGGTAATTCCCATTGTCTTCGAGGAATAGTAACTTGTTCCTTAAACTATTGTAAATTTTGTGGGATTTCCGTTTGGAAATTTGTTAAAGTCTGCATTTTTTATGAATTGCTCGTAAACGAACTCGTTGAACTATATTGTTATCATGGTTATTGCCATCTTTCAGTAGCATATTATGAGAAGCACATAAAATCAAAATTTCATAAATTCGACAAAATGAGAAGTCTTTGACTATTGTAAAATTTATTTTGCAATGGGACATTTTACACCACTTTTACTGTTATAAATGCTGTATATTCATTGACTGAGCGGGAAAGAAAAAACTTTCTAATATAATTTTTTCCTGTAAATCTACAAACCTGAACATTATTTTCTTTTACTATAGTATCGATTAGTTTGAATAGACTTTCCAAATAAATGTTATTTGTTAATTTTTCAAACTTTATAATGATTTTCTTTGAAAGACGCAAAATTGACCAATTTTTAACTTGAAAGCCATGAAATGGCTGCATGGAGAGTTGTTAAAATGACAAGAAAAAATCACGTGAGGCTTCAAGCCTATTAACAGCTCTAAAAGACGATCTTCGTGCTTCCGATAAAATATAAATGCGCAAGTTTCTTTCAAAATCGTATATATTTTGTATTTAAGTTATATGTCTTCATTTTCTCGAGTTGAATACGGTGTTGTTATGTTAAATTGAAAACAATATGCATGTTTATCAAATTACTCGTTTTTTTTTTATATTGCATCTCGGACCCACACGCTTGCCGTGCAGTAATTTGTCAAAGATGAAAATGACATTTGTTTACCTGTGACATGTGTAATGCATATTTATAGCAATTAAATCGACATGCATACGAAATCACACAATCCGATTATTTTCACGTATTATGGAATAACTTAATACATGCAGACGTATGCAGCAGTTGTTTGGATGCCTACGAAGTTTTGCAACTTGACGTGTAGATTTCAGGGCTTTCGAGTTTCAGCTCTATCGAAGCTTTGATTAACCTCTACTTCCATGGAAACTACAATATAGGTGATCCAATATTTTCTTGTCGCTTTCTGAATCATTTTCACTTGTTTTACAAAATATCTAAAAAATTGTGAAAATGACAATATTACAGGAAACTGTTATATATGCCCTTAAGAATGAAATGACTTTCATCAGACATAGAATGTGCATAAACTGGATATATCAATTTCAATTCAATTCAATATTTTATTGCATTTATACATATATATGCATGTGACAAAATAAAATGCAAAAAAATAACATACATAATTAAACAATAAATCAAGTAAACAATTTAAGAGTCCCTTGTCCTCAGTTCGGTTGACTGCTTTTAAAAGGAACCTAGCTTGTTCACCTGATTAGGTGTGCTTGGGTTGAGGATATAATTAATTTTATCTAAATCAGATAAGGTACAAAAAATTCAATTTTCATTATTTAAAAAATCAAAATAGTGCTTTCTTGTGGCATAATTGACATCGCAATATAATACTGAATAAATGGGTTTCATCCTCTATTTTTTTTTTACATTTCTTACGAAGTCTTTCTTCTCTTGGAATTTTTAAATACTACCTCTCCTTTTCAATTTATTAATCGTAGTCACTTATTCTTTATTTTGTAATTAGTTTTCTGTATTGAAAATTTTGACAAGATAAATAACAATTATCTATGTTTTTCCACAAAACATAATTGTTTTCCACAAAACATAATTGTTATTCACAAAACAGTTTGTTCAGGATGTTTCGAAAATTTGTAGAAAGTGGTAGGTCCATTGTAGTCATACCATTGTTATCAATTGTCAAAGTGTCTTCGGTAACTCCGGTATTTTGTTATTTACATCCTAGCTGTATACTGACAACATAATTGCACAATCAATTTGAAGTTGCAATCTTACTTAGGACACCTGGCTAAACTAGACTTACGTTTTGCCTTCACTTGGCGTCCATAGTCCGTCTGTCTTATTATTCTTTATTCAAAGATCGTCTCTGAAACTTCTTTGCAATCATACATGGCCATAAAAGTCCTTGATTTGTATCTTTTTGACAGTTTGCCGATAGTTGGGTTTCATATTTAACTTTAATACTATTTTATTGCAAAATTGCCAAAAAAAATGGCAAGTGGATTGGACAACAAGAGGCTCTCAAGAGCATGTATCACTCACCTGGGCCACGGCTGACATATTCAGTTAAAATAATCCCAATGTTTTAAGGGCATTATTTTCAAACATTGATGTTATATTATCTCAAGTTAAACTATATTCCAGACTGGCAGCTTTTTTGGATGGGGGTGCAGTTCTACTGTCACCTTTCTTGAAGGGGACCATTGAGTCTAAAGTTGGTTCCAATTGACTAAATATTTTCAGAGGAGAACATCTTTAAATGCTTTCCGATATGCTTCCGATATGACTCAAGGTTAAACTATGTTCCCCACTGGGGCCATCTTGAATGCGATGCAGACAAGCCAGGCAAATTTTTCAAACGGGAACAACTATGGCCCGTGGTGACCAAGTATGTTTTAATTATTGGCCAAGTAATTTCAGAAGATCTTTTAATGTTTTCCCAATGGGTCAAATGTTAAATCTGTTCCCCACTGAAAGCCATCTTGCATTAAGCAAAGACTTGAAAAACAACTCTTTTGTAGGGCGGCAACATAAAGACTGTTGTGGCCAAGTTTGGTTCCAATTGGCTGAAAAGTTTCAGAGAAGATCTTCGAAAGTGTTTTTCCATGGGGTCCAATGTTAAAACTATGATCCCTACTGGCGGCCATCTTGGATATAGTGCGAATCTGAAAAACTTCTTTTTTGCAGGTGACCATCTAAGGACTATTGTGGCCAAGTTTGGTTTCAATTGGTCAGTAGTTTCAGAGGAGAAGATCTTTGAAAGTGTTTTCCCATAGGGTCCAATGTTAAAACTATGATCCCTGTTGGCGGCCGTCTTGGAAATAGTGCGGATCTGAAAAACAATTTTTTCAGGGGACCATCTAAGGACTATTGTGGCCAAGTTTGATTTCAATTGGCCCAGTAGTTTCAGAGGAGAAGATCTTTGAAAGTAATTTCCCATATGGTCCCATGTTTAAACTATAATCCCAGCTGGTGGCCATCTTGGATATAGCGCGGATCTGGAAAACAACTTTTTTTGCAGGGGACCATCTAAGGACTATTATGGCCAAGTTTGGTTTCAATTGGCTCAGTAGTTTCAGAGGAGAAGATCTTTGAAAGTGTTTTCCCATAGGGTCCAATGTTAAAACTATGATACCAGCTGGCGGTCATCTTGGATATAGTGAGGATCTGAAAAACAACATTTTTGCAGGGGACTATCTAAGGACTATTGTGGCCAAGTTTGGTTTCAATTTGCTCGTAGTTTCAGAGGAGAAAATCTTTGAAAGTGTTTTCCCATAGGGTCCAATGTCAAAACTATGATCCCCGCTGGCGGCCATCTTTGAAAAAACAAGTTTTTTGCAGAGGACCATCTAAGGACTATTATGGCCAAGTTTGGTTTGTTTTCCCATAGGGTCCAATGTTAAAACTATGATACCAGCTGGCGGTCATCTTGGATATAGTGCGGATCTGAAAAACAACTTTTTTGCAGGGGGTCATGCAAGTTTGGTATCAGTTGGCCCAGTAGTTTCAGAGGAGATCTTTGAAAGTATTTTTCTATAGGGTCCCATGTTAAGACTATGATCCCCGCTGGCGGCCATCTTGGATATAGCGCGGATCTGGAAAACAAGTTTCTTGCAGGGGATCATCTAAGAACTATTGTGGCCAGGTTTGGTTTTAATTGGCCGAGTAGTTTCAGAGGAGAAGATCTTTGAAAGTATTTTCCCATAGGGTACTGTCTTCTCCTTAAAGATACAAAATATGTATACAAACATAGCAACAGGCAATACAATAATGTAAAAGATATCAATTAAATAATAGATAGACGGAAATGTAAATGAAAATAGAAATAAAATAAACAAAAGGAGAAATATGAAAAAAAAAATTTAAAAGAAAAGAAGAAAAATGTGGATTCTATTGACCAGTCTGAAATCATTTTGCTTGGTTTATAAAATATTTAACATTGGCCCTATTGGAAAACATTCAATATTTTTGTCTGAAATTATTTAGTCATTTATAACTTAGCCTAGTTACAATGGTCTTCAGATGGCATCTTAATAAAGGGGCCTGGCAGGTTTGCATCTCATCCGACAGAACATTTTGAGATAGAACCCCATTGAAACAAATTCAACATCTTAATGTATAATTGAACTCGAATTTAAGGTAGATCGACACTAATACACGGCGCATTCGATTGGCGCATCTGCGTAACACGAGTCGGATGCAAAATTTACCTTATTTTCAAGCCGGAATATTCCTGTATTGGCCTATTCATTGTGACGTCGTAATAAAGTGACATACACTTTCCCGCGAATTAGCTCCGTTTTCCCGTAAATATTGTCTATTTTGTAAACTATATTAAATATCTCTCTTAATCAAACGGTGAGATATATATATATATATATATATATTTAGCGTTACAGATAGCTGAAGTGTATATCTCTGAAATATCAAAAAAAGAAAAAAAATCTATCTGATATTTATTTTATATGAAAAATAAACCATAAGCATGGTCTCACAGTTCCCTATATGTTACTTGTAAATATTGCTGAAAAAATACTGAATTTGGCCAGATAACAGGAAAAAATGATCGGTGACAAATAATTTTTATTTCATTTTTGGAACATTTAGGTTAAGACCTAAAAAATATCTTAAAAGAAAACAAAATCTGTCTGATATTTTTATTAGGATCGAACGACCTTTATCATACATGTCACAGTCCTCGTGTGGTCCTCCTTAAAATTTTCGTCCTCCAAGTCGGGACTTCATTCATTATAGCTAAAGCAGGAAACATTGGAATAATGGTACCCTTTTACATTGGGGTTAAATAGAATGACAATTTCAGGCATTTTCGAGTAAGCGATTTAGACTTTTTACAATCTTCTTTCTTAAGCAGAATTAATTTCCGTCGAAGCGACTTTCATGAGAACAGTATCTGCACGCAGTAAGTCTAGGATAATACTTTGACTAATGTGTTGTGACGTCAGAGTGTGTTACATCTTACAAAAAAAAATAAAAATGTTAAAAAACGCACCAAAGGCTCGTAAATTATATTTTAGATACCCAGTGATATATAATTCTTACTCGTAATGACATCTCTAGGTTCATTTTTACAAGGGCTTTTGTTATTTCCGCTGATAGTCGAAATAATATTTACTATCTGCTTTTATATAGGCCATACAATCTGCTTTTATATAGGCCATACAATTGAACCAAGTGAGAACATGTTCATTAATGCCATGTTACGGTCATTGCCCATTTATCAAATATCACCTTATCACGGACACCAATCTCAAGACACGTAGCATTTTGTTATGAAAGAATTGGCGTACATGTTGATTTGATATCCAGTTATTTATGGTAATAATGAGGTCTGCAATCTGGAATGTAAACACCAATTTTATAATTACGTTTCTTATTTAGTACAACTGTTTTATAGAAATCAGAGAATGTAGTTCAATCATTCTGAAATTTGCTAAAACATAAAGATTAAAAAGTTATTTTTTGCTTAAGTATTGTTATTAATTTCCTCAAATTGCCAATGCCATGGTTTGACAAATGGCATAAAATTGGTTATAGAATAAGCAATGTTCTTGTTTATGTCGCATTGTAATTTTTGTAATTATTTTTTGACACTAATGGAGATAAATAAAATACCATCATACTTTAGAATTATGGGTGATGATATAAAAAAGTAAGTGAGATTCGAACAGCCAGTCCAAGAAAGAACGGTCCAAAGACAACGAGACAATAAAAAACATCTAAAACCCAAAGACGCAAACGACATTACATGAATACGACACAGAAAATGAAAAACGGGTTCGACTATTTCTGCTGATACGAAGGAAGGGATTTGAGCTCATTAAATTCTACCCAAACCAGTGCTAGAGGCCGTCTTGAATTTACTATGAGGTATAAGCAGAGCTCATTCTGAAGGCTTCGAAGTGTCTTCACGAGAACAACAATAAAAGCGTTATTTACCATGTAATTGAAGAGACTTTGTATCATGTGCATTATCTCCAAATCCTTTTAGTGTCATCCTGTACATGTGCAGATAGTGCTCGATTTTCGGACAATATCAGAGACTACACGTATTTTTTTTAAATTCTGTTTTTTTTTGTTTTTTTTATAAAAACTGATATTTTTGGTAAACTTCTCAGTTTATCTGTACAGCAGATTGCAAACAGGTGTTTTGAAAATGATAAAACAAAAACGATATTTAATATAGATAAAGAAACAGCAGGTTTACTTTCCAGCTGATTAAAATATAAATCGTTAGGTAGTTCGCTTTTAATAAAGATGCATACTTTGAATAACAAAAAGCAAGTATCAGTTTAGCATAACTTGTTTCATGACAAGTAATGAACCCAATGGGTATTGAATCAGTTGATGAAGAAACATTTATAAAAATTGCACAATAAATCGCACTCATCAATAGCAATTTTCTCAAACGAACAAAAAAGTTTAATGCATTTTGTTGCGTATTTATTGCCACTTGGCCGATGCCTCTGCTGGTGGACTGTTAGTCCCAGAGGGTAGCCAACCATCCCAGGTGCTGACCCGAAAACCGATTTGATTTGGAACTTGTAATAACTAAATTTAACAAAATTGTGTTCTAAACTCAGGAGTATATCCTTCTCGCCTTATCTGATATTTTACTTGACTATTCAGATCCTATTGGTAATTTGTTCTACATCAGCTTTTACACATATTTTTGTATTTGGAATCCCAATGTTTTGATTTGATCTGCATTGAAGAGACATAAGTTGACGTAATGCGCATATGCAAAAACTAAATTAACAGTAACTTCGAAATTTTGTTATCATAGCATACGGAAAATTGAGGTCTCATAATTCGTTGTTAGAATAGCACAAAAATGTTCAAATTGATTCGTTTACGTGTAAAACAAGTATGCAAACATCAACCGAAGTGACAAACACGACCTATGACTAATCAACAGACTTCTCCTTGGAAGTATGGCATGTGGCAGATCGTGTTTACCTTTGAGGAGCACTTTATGATGCCTCTAGTTTTTTTTATCGGCTTACAATTCTAAAGCTTGTTTATTCCTATTTGTTTCATGTTAATGGTGTTGTCAACCAATACTTGCTTTTGTATTGTCAAGTTTTTGAATTTATCCTTGTATTGCTTTTTCGCTACTTGCTTATCGATATACATTAACTGCAAAATAATATGGTGAATGAAAGGATATGGAGTAAATGCACATGAGAAAAAGTCTCTACAAATACATGGTATGTCTATATTTAAGAAATAACAGTACATTATTTGAATACCCGGGGACGTCAATCGTAGATTTGACGGTCAAAATGCAGTTTATAGGCGACGCGTAGCGGAGCCTGTAAACGGATATTTTGACCGTCAAATCAGTATTGACGCCCTTGGGTATTCAAATAATGTACTGTTATTGCGATTCTAATGCAACAAATCAATTTTATGTTCTATTTTTAACGCGACCAATCAAAACCCTCTTTATATAAATGTTATAACAATATTAGGAACCAGACTAAACAGCGAACCTAATTTGTCCCAGGTCTGTAGATGGTGGAATTGACGGTCAGTTTTTACCAGTTGCATTAGAATTAAACGTTTATCTATCAGTTTCAAATTGGAAGTTGTGAGTTATCTCCCTTATTTCCCGTAATTCCAAAAGCTAGGGAGATTTTTATAGTCGTCTGATGTTTCGATTAACACTTGTCAAAATACCGTATCCCAGTAAGATAGCAGCATAGAGGATCTAATGTTTTTTTTCTTAATTTTTTTAACAAGAACTGAGTACAGCAATTTTAAACTACTAATGATTTTAATATACATAATTGATGTATCTTATTTTAAATTTCTATTCAAAATTTTTTAATATATACATGTATCTTTTGTCGTATTCTAAAGTGTATGATAACAATACTCACCATATCTATGCATTAGACAATCCGGGTTTATTTGAGCAGCTATGAATGACTATAAAAGGTGAGAACCGAACCACCAGTAATAAAAGAACTAAAGAAAATAGTAAAATCGGAAACATTCTTTTTTTTATTTAACTGTTTGTAGATCTTATTTTGGTTATTTTTTTTTGCATCGATGTCGTGCACAACTGATGGTATGCAGTTTTTATACCCCACGCAACGAAGTTGCGGAGGATATATAGTTTTTGACTGGTCCGTCAGTTCGTCTGTCTTTCTGTCATCAAGTAGGTACACCATTTGTCCGGATAACTCCTCCTACAGGTTTTAAGCTAGGAAGTTTTATTTTGCATGTTGATTGTGCATATATCAAAGTTCTGCATGCTACTTTGATTTTGATTTTGATAATTCTTAAGAAAACCACACATTGTTGAACTTCATTTTTATGCATTATAGTGCATAAAGGGTACATCATTTGGCCGGATAACTTATATTGGTTTTAAGATAGGACGTTTTTATTTTGCATATTGATATCGCATACATTGAAGATGCGCATGCTACATGTACTTGGATTTCGATTTTGTTGATTTTTTTACAAAAATATACATTGTTGAACTTTGTCATTTTAGGCTTATAGAGTACATCATTTGTCTGGATAACTCCTCCTAAAGTTTTTAAGTTGGGAAGTTTTTATTTTGCAGATTGATTTATCATACATTAAAGATGTGCATGCTACTTGGATTTTGATTTTTGCTGACTTTTCTTTTACAAAAATATGTATTGTCATTTTTAGGCAGGATAATGCTTCAAGGGTACATCATTTGTCCGGATAACTACTCCTACAGTTTTTAAGGTATGAAGTTTTTATTTTGAAGATTGATTGTGCATATATTGAAGTTGTGTATACTACTTGGATTTTGATTTTTGCAAAATGATTGTAATTTAAAAAAAAAACCCTAAGGGGTATTTCTCTGTCCTTAGCCGACTTAGTCTCACCTGCAGTTTCTCAATATACTTTTATTGTTTATCTAAAACTTACTCTCCTGCAGTGTGGAGTCCGTAAAAGGATTCCGCATGAAAGTGATGTTTGCTCTCTAACTTTCAAGTAATGGTGTACTTGTTCTTTAGAGAATGTCTCATATGGATACACTTTTTTTTATTTTCAAAATTTTGGCATTTTGTTTTTTGCAATTTCAAATTGTTATTCTGACCACCTATTTATAGTGCCTACATCTCACTATTTTATGATGCCAAGTTTTCTCGATGAGTGCTCCGTCTTTTTTGTTGTGGTTGTTATCTATAAGTCTTTTTGTCGGGCATTGGATGTCAGCAGTTTAAAGTACTATTAGTACTATTTGCCAGTTGATTTTATGCTTGTTAGCAATCTTGTATCCATTGGGGAAAAATTGCATAGATGTATCTTGCAATGAATTCCCCTCAAACTGGTGCAAGGGGTCCTCCTTGAACTTGGTATGAGGTATGGACAAAGCTCATTGTTGAAGGCCTCATGATGACTTCGAGATGAAGAACAACAATAAAAGCGTTCTTCCATTGCTTGGTTTTAGGATGTAGTTGTAGAGTCTTCTTTGTCTAATTTGCATTTACTCCATATCCTTTCATTGTTCATTCCAATATAAACCGTTGTTATATATCAACTTTTATATTATCTCTTTACAAATTTTTTATCTGGTATGCATTGAAATTAACCAGCCAATCTCTGGTCTCATTCACCCTTCTAAAGGAGTAATATTTCGGCATCGCATTTCCAATTTTTAGATTCGAGTTGCACTGACGAGATGTAAATTCATCGAAATGGGGTCTTATCTGCAACAGTGAAATTCAAATGTAGTGTTGCGTGTCACTCAAATTGTAATGGTCAAATTCCTAAGTGAAAAGATGTTCTCGATAATATCATATCCTGAAACTCTTACTCGGTTGGTCTTTGGTTTCAGACTGATATAATTTATTTTTCAAGACCTGTATAAGCATATTTACATGCTTATCCTGAGGACTAAATAAGATTTCCAAGTTTGTCGTTGTTTTTAGACGTTATATATATGTGTGTGCGTGTGTGTGTGTTTGTGTGTGTGTGTGTATATAAAATAAATTCCTTGAAGAAGGTCGGTTGGCCGAAACGTCGGAAATATGTGTTTGGAGACTTTTTTGTATATCAATATGTATATATTTATATCGGTTGTCGAAATTTCAATCTGCCAAATCTTAAACAGCAACTTCAGTATTTGTTTTTATATCACATATAAAAGTCTTAACGTATGATTCTTAAGGGAAATAATTTACTTTTAAGTTTACGAATGACACAGAGACTACTAACTTGGTAATTAAGAAGTTAACTTGGTACGGGTTGGTAACTTGATATCATGGATCTTCAACATGTAAGTCAGTAATTAGGATACATAAGGATTCAGGATATTGTATCTTAAAATAGATCACAAGGAAACATGATGATTCCGATTCTGACGTTCAATAATTATTTTCATGATAAACAACTGTGACAGCTTCTAATGACATTTAATGGATACGTAATAGCTTAAAAATATGAAAAATCTCATTCGTTGCATACGAATTGAAATTATTAAGTTTTCTTGAAATTTCAGCAATCTTTTGAATCTATTTTATTCTGTTTTAATGGTTAACATGATTACTGGTTTGCATGTTTATGATTCTGGATAACCTTTTCGAATTCTTTGACAGTTTAGAAATCACTTGCTCATGTAGAAGTCTGTAGTTGACTTTTATTTTAGTTATGGTGGTTAGAAACTGTAAGCATAAAATGAACGCTGATGTGGCTGAAAAGTTAGATAAATCAAGTGAGTATGTCAACTTTTTCAGCCACATCAAGACGAAAGCAAGTTGATCACGAACAATTAAAAGTATTAAGTAAAGGCAGCGGGACGATCAGGACAGCGAATTAGATTGCCATTGGAAAAGGGTGAAAGGACAGAAAATATTAAATTCTCTACAGCTCAAGGAAAGAAGGGGGTCTTTATGTCGCATGGTTCATGGTACTTTCCACAGAATTTGTCCATGATTTTCCGTTTGTTTTACATGTATGACCCGACTACCGTGCATCGACAACGTGTGGACCTAGCGCCCACATTAAGCTCAGTAGACTAAGACCTTGCCAAGTGCACTATTTACTTATCTAACCGGACCTGATATAGTAATTATATTGTCCGCCAGGGTCAAAATTGCATGATTATTTATAAACGGAATACTATATACAGTATAATTTAAGCTTTTGTCGTTAAGTTAAACCCGTTCACATCTTTTGTTTCGTAAAAGGAAAGGACATATTCATCCTAGCAACTTAGACCTGCAATACAAGAATGTTCTTTTCATAATCTTAATATTGCAAATTAAGTTTCAACAAGTGATCAAAGATTTAGTGTTAAATGATAATACGTAATACCAAAACATTACATTTTCTTAAAACTAATGTTGAAATTTATCTTCATTTCATCTACTTAGATTTATTGTAAGCAAAAGTTTTACATTTTAATGAATATATACTATCTATGGATCAATAAAAAGAATATATAGGTTGCTTAAGATACTGGTTAGGCAGCCGAGTTAACAAATAATTCAGCCCCCCCCCCCCGAGGGAACCCCAGGGTAAAGAAATAGGACCTAGTATATCCGGCTTGCGGGGTATGACCCTAGGGAACCCCGGGAAATAGAAAAAGGACCCAGTATTCCAGGCTGCGGAGTACAGCCCCTCCATAACTGGATGTCCGTGGTTGTGCGGGATGAATAAATACACATGTCATCTTTCTGATGGGATGAAAACTCAGGTCCACGTGTTGGATGAAATGCCACGCTTCCTGCGCGTTAAAGAATCCTTGTAGCAAGCTCTTTTTGTGTGGTACGTATAGGTGATTGGCTACAAGGCTTAATTCCCCGCCCCTTTCGATTTCACCCTACTTTTCCAGTGGCAGCCAGAATTTCCCGTCCCATGACCCTTTCCATACCCCAAAGTGATTATTTATTAACAAACTTCTTCTAATCTTGATATAGCTAAAATATTGCTCAGTAGACGTTAAACAATATTCAATCAGTCAAATAATTCAGTTAAAAATATTTTTGATGCTCATGTCAAGAAAACACATATTGTATGGCTTTTTGCGTTTTATGATTTCTTTTTATGACACTGCATACTGTATTATCCTCATTTAAAATCCATACAGTTGCCTCCCATTTAATTATTTAACTGTTTTACAAACTCCCTTTTAATCGACACATATTCGTGCGATCCTAAGACGCAAGTCTTTATACTGCTTTACTGTTTTTTATGACTATAGTAGTCGTCGTGGTGAAATTTATGGTGAAATTTATATCCTTTTCATGCACTTCCAATTTTTATGCCCCTTGCTGTGTCTTTTAATGACAACAGACATTCGTGCTGTTGCATTGTATTCATGTAAACAACGAAAGGATATGGAGTAAATACACAGGGGAAGACGTCTCTATAAAAACAAGATAAAGGCAAATAATGGAACCACACTGTTATTAAGTCTCCCAAACGGAGTTTGGGGAGACTTATTGTTTTACTACCGTTTCTTATTATTATTATTA
>MJUU01056081.1:152968-181835 GCA_002080025.1 Modiolus philippinarum
AAATTGAAAGTGCTCCAAATTGAACGAAACTTCACAGGAAGGATGTATACAAATAGTAGAACACATTTTTGGGTCCAAAAAATTCAAAATGGCCGCCGTTGCCATGGAAACGGAAAAAAGGCGGGAAAATTGAAAGTGCTCCAAATTGAACGAAACTTCACAGGAAGGATGTATACAAATAGTAAAACACATTTTTGGGCCAAAAAAATTCAAAATGGCCGCTGTTGCCATGGTAACGGAAAAAAGGCGGGAAAATTATAAATGCTCCAAATTGGATGAAATTTCACAGATGGGTTGTCAAGATTGTGCTGAACTCAAATAAAAAGCCATCTCCTGTGTCCATGGGGGGTTTGGGAGACTTTTATGTTTGTATGCAAACATAGGAACACTAGTTGTTGTTCTTCATTTTCAATTCACCAGGAGACCTTCAACAATAAGCTGTGTTCATTCTTCATACTAAGTTCAAAACGACCCTTGCACTGGTTTGAGTGGAATTCATTGCTAGATGTTGAACAATGCTAAAAAACGTAACAATCAAATAGGAAAGTGCTCTTAAAATTGTTCGACAGAAAGATTAATAGAAGACATTCAAAGCATATAAATAACTACCGGGCACTCATCGAGTGAAATGCAAGAAAACTTAGCATAATAATGGTAACAAATGAAGGCACTACACTTGCTTAAATAATTAAAAGATATAGTTCAAAAGGGTAAAGGTACATGAGATTTGACAATCCAAGAACGAGAATGCCTGGCCTAAAACTATTTGGCTAATCAGAACTAAGCTTAGTAACAATGGAAGAGAAGTATACTGGCATGGAATATACATCTAGCTTTCAACGTTGATCGTACGGAAAACAAGTAATTTAAGTCAACCAATTCTGCATATACTCAGCATATTATCCAAAAATATCGATTTATATAGTTAACGTTTGACTACGTATCTCTTCACAGCAGAGACTACTTGGTCTATTGAAAACAAAGTGAAACCAATAAAAAATTTCAACTGTACAAGAAATACATAATAATACGGGACTTCTGAGTCGTGTTCAAATCGGGTAAGAGTTCTTATACTATACAAAAAAAAACAATCCATTAATACATTGAGGGGAATAACTAATTAATGAACACTGTTGAGCTAAGGATGGTTTATTTGTCTGTTGTAGCGTTTCAGGTTAATTATTTTACGGAAATTAAAATTTAGTTAAAGAATTGTCTTGTAGGAATTTTGTTTTTTATGTAGTATGACTAAATACCGAAGTTACTGTTAATTTAATTTCTGCATATCCGCATTACGACAACTTATGTCTCTTCAGTAGATAAAATCTAAACATTTGGAAGACCACTAACTCAAAGATGTTTAAAAACTGATAGAGAACAAATAACCAATATAATCTAAATGTAAAGCCAAAATCGGCTAAGGACAGAGCTTTGCATGAGGGTGATACTCTTTAGTTTTCAACAAAATTTACAAAAATTTAGATATTGTAAGGTTCCAAATAGAATCGGCTTTCGGGTCAGCTCCGAAGTACTGACCACTGGGTTTGTGAATACCCTCGGGGACTAACAGTCCTCCAGCAGTGGCATCGACCAAATGGTAACAAATGACTAGATACCGAAGTTACTATGAATTTAATTTCTGCGTATATGCGCATTACGACAACTTATGTCTCTTCAGTGCAGATAAAATCTAAACATTTGGAAGACCATTTACTCAAAGATGTTTAAAACTGATAGAGAACAAATAACCAATATGATCTAAATGTAAAGCCAAAATCAGCTAAGGACAGAGCTTTGCATGAGGGAGATACTCTTAGTTTTCAACAAAATTTACAAAAATTTTGATATTGTCCAACTAGAATCGGCTTTCAGGTCATCACCGAAATACTGACCTTGGCTGGTGAATACCCTCGGGGACTAACAGTCCACCAGCAGTGGCATCGACCCAGTGGTAACAAATGACTAAATACCGAAGTTACTGTGAATTGAATTTTTGCATATGCACATTTCGACAACTTATGTCTCTTCAGTGCAGATATATATTTAATTCAAAAGGTCAAGAATCCAGTCACTCCGTCTTACTGGTATTGAGGCGATCGTTTCCGCTTTCAATTACACAAGAGTTCCTACCGCGAAAGTCCCGTATTTTAAGGCCCTTGAAACGAATCCTGCTCTGTAGATCTTGTTATCATATATCTGAGAAATACCCGATGAATTATACGAAATATTTGTATCTCTAATATACATAATATGTCGTCTTAAATCGCGAAATTGCATTTGCCATATACAGTTCGATCTTCGAGAACAAATCGTCTTTTTCATTTCAGTTTTCTTACCCATTGTTTGTTTGTGGGCGACACAGTTAATATGGATCATTTCAAACGTACTTATCTTCCTTTGAAACTACATTTAAGACAAGGAATGGCTTTTATCAACTTTGTGACCCTAAATTTATCATATACATAACTACATATGATTATGAAATTTTCAATCAAAACTCAAATTAGTATATGTACTTTGTTTTAAACTAATACAGTACTGGATATACACCTGCACAAGTCGGGAAAGGTGAGAGATTTTTATTATTATACATTAGGTGATAATTTGAATACATTAATCTTGCTGTACTAAGACAAACTCTTTAATCAATATCAGTTAACATCAAAACAACTAATGAGAAATATTAGTATGGAAAAAAAACTCTTAACATCAGTGAATTTAAGTTATTTATGTATATTTTTGTTGTATCAATTGTTCAATGAAACAGTTGCCGTTTAAAATAATATCGTTACGGTTGTTTTGACATGTATTAAACGACATTAAGGCTAGTATACAAGACTCAGTCTAGATGAAGGCAAAAATTAGACCCCCCCCCAAAAAAAAAAAAAAGGAAAACATAGAAACAATTTCGATCTCAATTAATCAAATGTAGAGGATTTCGAGTTCTACTTTTATAGATGTTGTGAGTTCATCTACTCAAAAAGAATACTAGTAGTTCGATTCTTATTGAACATTATCAGATAAGCTAATAATTAATTTTGGCAAACCCAAGGGGAGATAATTGAAATGTGATAATTCCGTAAGCGTATCTTCTCCTGGTTGGATTTCAAGTAACTTTACCAAGAGGTCATACAATATAATGATGATGTGCACATAGAGGAAGGCATATTAAACGGATGACATACTTTCATGCTGTTTGACTGACCTTGGAAGTACATCCATTCATTTTTGTATGTATTTTAGTTAGGTAAAAATGGTCCCTTTCTTAAAAAGTAACTGTTTACGAAACGCATAATATATTATCATTGAAAAGTTGCTTTGCATTGTTGATACGAAAGAAATGGGAATTAGCTTCAATATTGTAGATGTCTTAAAATATTGAGAATTTTGGGCATTCTTACGATAATTTGGCACAGATAATGTTATTACATGTTGTTTTGGGTCGTTTTAACCTGGAGATGGGATGTTGTCCCCTTGACGTTTACCCCATTTCCTTTCTTTTTCATATTACATGTTTTGTTGGAGCAACATTATATTGGAATCATAGGTGTAATTCGTTTTTGTGAAGTCACCTCCTATGCCCTCTGATTTAGCAAATGGTTTTTGCTTCTATATAACTTTTTGGATTGTGGAAGTATTTTCACATCAATACCCTAAAATGAATTATTTTATTTGATGTATATACAAAACTTGTGTATATACGTGATACAATGTAGTATTTACATCAAAAGGTTTTATATATGCAATATGTGTCCAATATACTTTAGTATAAACGTATATCGTCAGCAAGGTATATGGCAACAACAGAACGTTAATGGCAACATCTGCCATTATATGACAAACAAGCTTTGTGTAGAAAAAAAAATAGTGTATTTTTCTGAAGAAACATTAGACTTATAGGTCATTGACTTTAGCCGTCATTAAAATATCATTTGGCGTTTTTTGGTATTTAATGTGTATGTATAATCGCTTATAGCTAAATAGCATAAGTTAGTGTATATAAAACAACAGCACGACACATATAAAGACAAAAATGGTGACAATGTTCACTTATATTTTATAAATATTACCTTATTCTTCCAAGGAAATGAACACAATTAAGGGCGGAAGAATTTTCTACAAACATTGAATTCAGCGAAAATTAATGGGATTCGAAATGCGGCAATATTTTCCGAACTCGGGACTGAAAAAAAAATCTTGGGTAAATCGACCTTGGAAAGTTATTTTCTCGGGATTCAGGGATCATCAAACCTTCTAGAATTTCAAGTCATTGTTGTTTCCCCCACGATGAAAGTAATTGGTATATTGTTTTATCCTGTGGATTTCAAAGGGGTGGGGGATGGGGGTAGAATCGTCTCTGAGAAAAGTTTTCGAACAGGTATACAGTAATATAAGTCTGTCAGGTTTGTCTGTCTACCACTCTTCTGCTAAACAGAATGTGAACAAATAAATGTTCGTGAAATATTTTCTCCTTCATGGTCCCTTACGCAATTTATTTGAGATTGGTCCCTTATGCATTGCACCATTTTGATAGAACTACAATGTATTTGTTAGGCCGTTTAGTCAATCTTCAACAAAATAATTTAAGTGTCAAAGACAGTGCCAGATACTATTTGAATTGTAACATTAACTAATACAAGATAGCTTGTTAAAGGCATCAATATTGAGATTTACGAATGTCGCTGTATTTATCGTGTCAAAATGTATTAATATTATGATTTAAGACACTTATAGCTATTGACGTCAGAGAAAATAGAAGGTAGAATGAAGAAAAAAAACAAAGAACAAAAATAAAAAATATAATTAGTTTATAAATGGATAAAATAGTCTTGGCTAATTAAGATAAATTTGTTCAAGGAAGTCGTCCTCTTCAGCTAAAATTTGTCTCTGATAAAACAGCGAGGTGCAGGATCAGAAGATAGGGATGCAATCGAAAAAAAAATTGACAAGCGGAACGACAAGCGAAAAATTGTCGCAAATTTTTGCTACAAAATCCCGATTTTATTCTATTTATCCCTTACGCCATCAGCAACAATCTTCCTCTTTAATCCCGTTTTGATCATGTTCTTGTATTATCAATGAAGGGATATGGAGTAAATGCAAATGAGACAAAGTCTCTACAAATACATGGTAAATAAGCAATGGTACAATCTATACCGTGTCTAGTCTACAAAAAACGGATCGGCGTGAAATCCAATCTTACTCATTACAAAACAATAAAAAGAGCTAAATAAAACTATGGCCCTTTCACAATTAGTGCAAGCAGTAATATTCTAATGTTGGCCATTTTTGTTATCTTTTATCGATCCGATAAGCTTTATAATCTTTCCATGCACAAGCACATCTCGTTTACTGTAATAATTTGTATTTCAGTCTGCTTAAGTGATATCATTGTGAATTGTATCTTTTTTTACAAGTTATATATTTTATGAAAATATATTTTTATGTCCACTTTTATTTTAATGTTCCACATAATGTTTTAAAGCTTATTATTTCCTTCCTTTAATTATTTTTGGAAAGCGCTTACATAAGTTTTAGTGTTGGCAAAAAGGTCGTCATATATATATGTCTGAAAATCAGCCTAAATTTGTTAGATCTGCACATCGGTAGTTCCCTCTCCGGGATTCGAACCATCACTGTTGTGGCATCTATGGCAACACCACCTGCACTACGTCCAGCGCCCTAGAGCACGCGGCTACCTAGGTTACATAAAAATATAGCTTTCGGTAACCGGATGATACATCCTTGTAGGTTTGATCTACGGTTGTAACGCATTACATCATGCATAGGTACATGATGCAGATCAGCTATGTGTATTGCATGCCATTATATATATATATAAGCAGCAAAAGAATCATGATTCAAAAAACGAATTTAATAAAAAAAAAACTATTTGGGTTGAAGGCTAAACTGGTTTTATTGATGCCAATAAGGCCTGATCCCAATCTTCTGTTGACGCTATCAAAGAGTTCTTGGTTGATAGCTGAAATAAGCCTTTTTTGCATGAAAAATCTATGACTGAAAAAATTATTTGCGTTTCGACTATGATTTTGTAACCAATGAAAGGATGTGGAGTAATTACACATGAGAGGAAGCCTCTACAACTACATGGTAGTACGAAGTAATGGAAAAACGCTTTTATTGTTGCTCTTCATCTTGAGGTCACCATAGGGCCTTCAACAATGAGATTTGTTCATGTCTTGCAGTGATATCAAGACCGCCTCTTGCACATGTTTGATTAAACAACGCTAAACGCTACATCCATGTCTTCACTGATAATGGATGTGGGATCGCCAATAAACATGAATTATACTGGCAAAGGGCTCTTACGATCACTGTCATCCGTTTTCCGACAAAAGCACTGTGGTCTCCAGCTAGCAGACAATCACAACACAAAGACAAACACAGGGCATATCTCAAGTCGATGAAAATTTAGCATTATAAAATAGTGATACATGTATGTATGTACTATACACAGGTGGTAAGAATGTACACGTCATTGAGACATTGAATGCTTTATCATCAAGGGATGGTTGCAAGTTTTGTGTTATATCTGGTTAAAAAGCTCAGGATAATTAAAGGAGGAATGAACCTGTTTCAAGTCGAATTCAATTCAAAGGACAAAGAAAACGGACTTTAAGTAAAGTTCAAAGGGCAGATGTTTCTGTTAGTAAGATTTTGCAAAATTGCGTTTGAAATTTCCAGAAATGGGAAATTTAATTGGGCGTAAACACAAGGGTTTTTGGGCTAAATTTCATGTACTGATGATGACAAATTCCTTTGCAATACCCCGACATTCTTAAAGGCAGCGATAGTCCCGACAAATAAAATAAAAAAACTGCATAGGTATGTTCTTCCAATCGGTCATATACATGTACGTCAATTTTTGAATCTACAAAACTCAGACAAAGTTAGATTTTAGGTTCAGAGCTGGGTAACAGTGTAATTTTTCATTAGATTTTTTTCACAGAATGCGTGACATTATGGTGGTCGTTAATCATATAAAGAACACATATTTTTATCTAAGATTTCCTTGATGTAAACATCTTAAATAAGCAATGTGGCATGAACACTTCTGAAATGAACATTGAATATCGCCCACATGTAATGCACCTAACACAAATCGGCTTACTTTTGCGTGTAAACTGATTAGTAAACTATCGCAGAGTTTGGATATTTGATGCAAAATTAGTTACTTTTGTTCTTTAAATTAAGAATAAAAAGTTCTCCTCTGAAGAGACATAAGTTGTCGAAATGTGCATATGCAGAAAATAAATTCACAGTAACTTCGGTATTTAGTTATTTACAACGTGAAATGTACATAAGGCTAGTTTTAGCAACAAACCTAGCTGCATAATAGGCTTTCAAATGGAGGAAAACAAAATCAATATGGCTTCATAAGGCTGCACATGTACATTTTATAACTATAACAAAACTTTACATGTTTTATTATGTTATATGTACTTTAACGATCATTCATCATACCATTATAACATCATTTTAAAAATAAAATATATGTTGTTGAAGTAATTTTGCCGGCTGAACGATATTTTAACAACTGTAAAGAATTGTTGGTCTGTTGTTTTTGGACTGTAAAATGTGCTCTGATTAATAAGGAAAGGGGGTGGAAGAAAATTTAAAGATATCTACGGTTGATATTATACATATTAAAATTTTTAAATGGAGGTTTACGTCCTTCTATTTTTTTTTTTTTTTTGTAGTGATAAAGTTTTTTTAAACTTGGGTGGTGGTAAAGGGGCTGGTCTCAAAATCTATTTAAGTATCATGTCCCGAATCATTATATAAAGATTTTTCAAGATCAAACATTTTATAAACAACAACAAAGTTCAAGATTGTGATCAGCCAATTAAATTGTTTAGTATTTTTAAATATACTGCTGCACGGCAAAAAAAACGGCAAGATTTTCATCCTCGATCAATAAATCGCTGCCAAAAAAGCAATATCTCAATACATGTATTTCCATATAAATGTCAAAGAAATTTAATTTTATTTTAAGTTCAGCACGAGAACCTATGTAAAGTTGGCATTCGAGAAAAATGTATTGAATATCCCCTTACACATATCCACAGAAGCAGCCAGAATCATTAACTAGGTTTACACGGAAATCAGCATTTAAACTACTTGACCTATGTCTTCACTGGGTATGTTAATATTTAGAATATTTTGCCAGCAGAGTAAAATTTTTAGGGTTTTATTAAGTTTAATTTATTTCAAAATGTTTCTTGAACAATTCATAGGAAGTAATATTTTTCATGGATTCATTCAGATTATTCTAACTGTGTTCTTTCCCTCAACGAATCGTTGAGGGAAAGAATGAGTTAGCATACAGCTCTAATCGATGCCTAGTAGCTTGGAATTCGTTGAAACCCTCTGATTTCTTACATAAACACGACAGAATGGAAACAAACAATCAGTGATATAACGGGCAATTCTCGTGTTTTGTTTTATGAAATAAATTAAGTGTTCCTCTATTTCTCCGAGATTCCAGTTTCAAAGTATGAAGACTCAAAACTGGTAAATTTCGGTAATCCTGTAACAATCCTAGATGCTTCATTTTGAATTTGTTTTGTTTTATGTTGTAACGAGCATCCACCCCAAAGTTCACAAGCATATTCTAAAATTGGAAGAATATAAGTGAAATAGGCGAAAGAAATCGGTTGAAAATTTACTTATCTAATTCACGGTTTATACAGATATATCAAGGATATTTTGTTATATTGCGTGAAATTTTAATCCTATAGGAATTATAACAAAACTCATGTTATACCTAGGAGCGCTTAGTAGCCGTAATTTATTCAGTACATTTGTGCCAGGTGATTTTTACATTTTATATTTTCGAGGGGCGCATTGTTCTTAAGAAAACAATCAAATGTAGCCTCAATATTTTACAAACTTAATTTCAGTAAGTGGAACAGATAAAGCAAACCAAAATTAATGGAAAATCAAATAATTATAACCATTTTAACTTTGGATATGTCATTTATCCATGACGAGTAATTATGATTGATTGATTGATTGTTGCTTAACGCCAACTTCAGCAATATTTCAGCTATATCGTGGCGTTAACAGTTGATGATATTATGAATATATAACTAAAACAGTCATATAAGATGTATGGCTATATACAGATAAAACAACTTCGAGAGTAAATTATAAATCGCAACCAGGGGACTCTTGTCCTTCCTCTTTATGAAGTTCATGCATGTCCATTTTGAAAACAAAATGCCGAAGTTACTGTGAATTTAGTACCTGCAAATGATAATTCCGACAACTTATGTCTCTTCATTGTCGATCAATTCAAAACACAAACTGTGAGATTTTAATATCGGTATGCTAAATTTCTTTGCACTTATTTCATCCTTTTCCTTGATTTTGGTCATCTAATAATCTTGAAGTAAATGATTTTCAAAATTTAAATCTTAAAATGTGATGATTAGACAGAAATATTTTGAAGTCCACAAGCCGCACTAAAACTAAGTTACGGCATTTCTCCTTCCAATAATATACAGTTTATTTATTCTTTTTGCCCGAGAAGATGGAAATGACTTGCGAAGTATTCCGTGAGGCCAGAAACCGAAGGAAAACAATTCGCAAATCATTTCGAGCATTGAGAGATATTTTTGTACATCCTGAAACAGGATAAATGATAACGTCTTACCAATTAAAAATCAAGTAGGACAAGAGCAATTAGAGCTACACAAATTGTTTGCGTATTGACCCCCCCCCCCGTTTACAAACTTTCCTGGTAGCAACAGTAATCATTTGTATAGAAAAGATATATAGTGTATTCATGAAGTTCTTCAAAGTTAACTAGATTAGATTGCAACCAACGCTTTATCAGAAACTTTTTTCATAAATAATAAAAATTTAAAATGTGAAATATATGTTTGGAAAATTTGATTACTTATCGATAAGAAAATGCTGAGTTCAGTTAAAATTCGCTTCAACAGATGTTTGCACACACATATACAAAAACTGTTTAGAATGTTCAATAAAATGATAAAATAACATCAATATTCGCGTCATTTATAATACGACAGTTTATCAATAAAAGCGAACAGCTGACGCAAGTTCCATTGCGCAAAATCAGAGAGTTGAAAGGCCGTAGTAAATACTGAATGAAAATCAATGCGTATTTCCCACACTTTGGTTGACGGAATATTTTCGAGATATCTCTGTATTTTTCAAATATTGGTAATAATAACTGACGAGAAAATTGGGGAAGCCCTCAAGCGATTGGTCGTTTGGAAAGTCAGAGTTCTGAATAGAAAAATCGTGATGTGAATATTGTATTAGTTAGTGATGAATATGCATAAGTAGAGTATTTATAGTATAACAAGCTAGAGAGTGGTATTAGATAGCACGATATACACTGACGTTAATGTTACATTTTGGCTTATACATATTATTTTTATATTAATTCACAATGAATAGATGACATTTTTTAAGATCTCACAAACTGGATACATTCTTAATTATATATAAGGTAAGATATGTAATTGAATTTTCAATGTCACATTGTTGGTTGTTTTTATTTATCGTTCTTCAACACACCATATGGTTTACCTTCTAGAAATTCACAAACTTCGAATTACCTGTAATTCGCATAAAATTACATCGTTATCGCGCCTACTGCCTGCTCAAACCTAATATTATTCAAGAAAAACAGATTAAGATACATAAAATGATAAAACTTCTATCATATATAATTTGAAGATGTTTACATCTTTTCCCCAGAGTAGGGGGTTTATTAGTTCGATTTTCCGAATTACGTAGATACAGACGTCACGCAACTATTTTTATCCCCTCGTATCTCCTTATGCTGCATCTGAGAGGATCAGGCATACTTATCAGATGAAACTAACGCTATCCTCCGCTGGTATGTTGTTTATTTATTTTTTTTCCTGTACTTCTGCCAGTTTTGAATATTTTCGTGGTACACTGCATGCCTATATAGATAAATGTATTTTGACGAATGGCCAATATAAGAAAAAGATATTTTTTTGTATACATGTAGTAAATGTGCACGAAGCAAAATGTCTGTCCATATAGTATGATTGGAACGTATCATCTAGATATCACTGAGTACGTGGGTAGGCATATACATTATTAAATGCTAATATAAAAAACGGATTGTATGCATATACATGTACATGTAGAATAAATTTGTCTATACATGTGTGTTTGCCTTGAAAAGATTTACAAAGACTTCAATGCTCTCTATATTTTTCAGTTATGGTGTACTTGTGCGTGAGAGAATTTCTCATATGGATATACTATTGACACTTTCAAATTTTGGCAATTATTTTTGTAATTTTCGAAATGTAATCCAGACCACCTGTTTTGAGTGCCCACATCTCACTATTTTATAACGCCACGTTCTCTTACATTCGACTTGATGAGTGCCCTGTGTTTGTCTATACGTTGTAGTTGTCCATTAGCTTAAGACACTAGTGCTTTTGTCGGGCAAAGGATGACAGTGATTGTAAGAGCACTTTGCCAGTTTAATTGATGTTTGTTGACAATCCCGAACCCATGACCAAGAAAGACATGGATGAAGCGTTGCTCGACAATTAGCAAAGAATTCCGCTTAAACCAGTGCTAGGGGCCGTCTTGAACTTACCATGAGGTATGAGCAAAGCTCATTGTTGAAGGCCATGTGGTGACTTCAAGATGAAGAACAACAATAAAAGCGTTGTTCCTTTGCTTGTTTTTTACCATGTATTTGTAGAGACTTTGTCTCATGTGCATTTACTCCATATCCTTTTATTCACCATTCAAGATGAAGAACAAAATAAAAGCGTTGTTCCTTTGATTGGTTCTACCGTGTATTTATAACGAATTTGTCTCATTTAAATTTAATCCATATCCTTTCAAGTTTTATTTACATATGTCAAGTTTATTTGTGCATGTATGAGAACGTGCTTATGACGATTTATGGTTCTGAAGCACCTTGTGTTTTTTTAATTAGTGACAACAGTTTTGACTCAGTCGATAACCTGTTACGTCGTGACATTTTTTAAAAATTTGTCCGACCTATCAGTAGCTTGTGAGTTTTTAAAGCACTTTCAAAGCGTCTTTGAAAGCCACATTCATCCAACAGCAAGACCAAATTGTCCAAATCTATTGTCGTGAAGAGAAAAACAAAATTAACACACTAACTGTACAACCCTCGTTTCGAAATTAGCATTTGAATAACTTCCAGGGAACAACCTTGAAACTTAACTTTGAAATAAAAGTCAACTTGACAGCAGCGGAATATTCAGGCAGGGATATGTTTGCCTTCCTCTTTTTGTTGCCTAAGGAGAGAATAAAACCCAAAGCAAACTTCCTCTAGAAACCCTAGGTCATTAGGTCATTCAAGTTTATCTTTATCTTTTGCCTAATCGAGGTCCAAAATGAAGTATTTTCTCGTTTCATTGATAACATTAGAAAGGAATCAAGTCTCTTTAGGCACAATATTGTTCCTCAATAGTTCACTTAAAAGGGGGGTCTAAAATGTTATATTTTCCCGTTTTCTTGAGAACATTAGAAACGGATCAAGTATATTTGGACACCATATTGTTACCCAATAGCAGCTATTACAGTTATGCATGTATATTCTGTGAAATACTTTTACATGTAACTCAGTTCTCAATTTGAACAGCAAAAAGTTTTTAAAGAAATGATTCATTGGGTTTAAAAATATACTTTGCATAAAACTTCAGAAGGACGATATGTCTGTACAAGCACCGTAACTTCTTCAACTTGTCACATTCGAGTGTTAACGAGATATTTTGACCTACAGCCCGGGGCGATTGTTTTAAAATTGGTGTCACTTCTTGTTCGTTCATTATATATCTAATACACATTGATTGGAATTAACATATCTAATAATGCCTAACATACATGTACATGCAATAATTTCAGACTGGTGAATCAATGTTATATGTTCATGTAGCAATTAATTCATTTCACTAATATTACTTTCCAGAAACAAGGACTTATTATACGTCCTTGCCAGAAATAACAGTTTTATATAAAACCAAGAAACTCTTAATGCTAAATGAATTTTATCTGAAAGTTTTAATTAAGAAACTTCTTTATGGATCATATTCATAAAATGTCATTTCCTTGTCTAAATTGTAAAATTATGGCCCGAGGACTTTTAATTTACATGCAAATGGACTCCCGGAAGTACTGTGTATAGCATGATGGATGCTTGTAACATTTTTGAAAACGCAGAACGGAAGTGACAGAGAAACATCTTAGGTTAATCTTCGACATCAAGACGAACATATAAATTCGAATCTGAGTGAAACCATTGGAAATAATAATTAGAAGTAGCTTATCTATGTCGAGTATAATTAATGCATCGTTTTCTTAGTACATGTTAGTATTTTATATACTTATGGACAGGTGCGCACAAATTAACAGGTCAGGAACTAGCCATTTAGTGTTTACCTTTACGTATCTATTTTTATTAACAGTATAGATATAGCTAGAGTTATTTTGGTACACATTTGAACTTCGTTCGTTTGTCAGTCACGACTTGTATAGAAAGCATATGTACTTAGTTTGTATATTTCTACAAAATGCAGCTTTGATATACTATTATGTATAAAGCTTAGCCGTAGTGAAGATGGACTCACTTTGCAAGACATATTCTGACAGAGTCATTACATTTTTCCCATGGGTCTAGGACCATCCCCACAAAAGAGTACGGCAAATTATAGTTACTGTTCTAAATGTTCTGTTAAAGACCAACGAGAAGACATTTTGTGAAAATGAACTCTAGTTTTTAGAATGTCGTACTCTCTCTTTATATATATATATTAACCAACACTCTTGTTTACAAAAAGTTTCACATCGAAATGAAGTTCATTATTACCACGATACAGTTTTGGTACTTGACAAATAAAAAATAAAACTATGTACTTTAATAGATGGTTTTTCAAATTGGCAGGTTTTAAAGGTGTTTCCAAAAACCATGTACCATTGTATTTAACACACTGACTTAAACAAGCAGCATCATTGAAAAATATCTCTACCTTTTTAACAAAGAGTCGTGTTTTTCGAGTTGAAAGTGACAGGGGGGTAATATGGATCAAAATCTTCAGGGAAAATGCGCCATCCATCAATCTCTATGCAGATTTAAATATGTTTTTAATTTTGCTTGGATTTCGATCATATTACGGTTTCTGCCAAAGATGCAATTCTTCTTTTGAAATTTAAAGTAATATTTCAATGTCAACCCCAAACCTATAAAACCAGAAATCAATTCAAATTTTGTTTACAATCATAATGCTCCGTTCACATGGAGTAAAATGTAAATGAGACTAAACCTCGGTCGATACTTTTACTAAGCCATGTACTTTCATGTACTTTCCCTTTGAAAATATGCCAGATTTTATAATTGGAATAAATATGTATATATAATTATGATTGTAGAGGAACATGTAGATTGATTCAATCATGACAGTCAATCAGACAAGTATATAATTAACAAGCATTATTCTGTAATACTGGAATAATTCATAAGTAGTCTATGGAATTCATTATTTCGGCCATATGTTATCTATGTCATTGTATATTAAGTTCAATACTTTGTATGATTTCGTTTTCAAAAGTGTGTACATTTTTTTGTATTTGGTTTATTTATTATGCAAAACTGTGCATTTGTTTTGGAACCAACTAAGAAGCTCTGATACATAGAAATGAAACATCCGGAGTTTAAATTTGAAATAAATGAGAAACTGAAAGGATGTGCAAGAATCTAATCTAAACCAAAAAACAAAAAAAAAAAAAAAAACAAAAAAACAAAAACAAAAACAAACAAACAAAACATTTCTTTCTATTTGTTAAATTATTCAATGAATGCAGCTTTCATGGTCCATGACCGTATTTCTTTTGTTATGCAGTAAAAGTCGACTTTCGTCAATATTCACTATGTGCATTTTCCATGTTTACGTGTTCGATGATTAGTATGCAATGAAACGTACATTGCTTCTATTGATGAAGAAAATTCAACTTAAAATCAACATCAGTTTTAAAATAATCAATTTCTTTGAATAAATGCCAGTTGTGTGTATAAAGGAATGTTTTTGGCAATTAAAAACAAGCATATTCAGTGCCAAAAAAAAAAGAAATGTGATTCCATGATCGAGAAACAGAGAATGATTAATTGTTATTGTGATTTGAACTTATTATCGTTTTGTCGATAATTATTGAGACGCGGTCGTTAAAAAATATCGTGGGTGTATCGTTAGGAGGTTAATACAGTACTTATACAGATAAATTCCTGTGCCATTGATTTTCTGTAAATTGTCTTTATTACCATTCTGATTTGGATTATGTATATTGGAAAAAATTGTAGGCGAATTAAGCCTTTTGATTGTCATACGTAAACTGTTTGAAATAAACAAAAATAATCCCATATTTCCTATTGCGTGTGTACACATTTATAATGGATTCACATTATTCAGTTTATTTGTGTCATTCAATATGAAATATTCCATTTCAACAACAAATCTGCATTTTTAATTGTTTTCCCACACAACTAACGTAGGCCTAGTCTATTTGAAGTTAAAACAAACTTAAAAGCGTGATTGAAAATGTAAAAAAAAATTGAAATTTAACATGTCTTCAAACACAGCAGTTTGATATGAATATAAAGGAATATATCTCATACTTTAAGTACGCAATGTCTCTTTGAAACATGTTGCATTCGGATTATAGCGACGTTATCCCGAATATGATGATGTAAAATCGATTGGAAAACTTGCATGAATTCACAAACTGGGACAAGCTGGCCCCCTGGACAGTTTCAAAACACATTTGACTTACTCCCGACACCACCATGTTCTTTCGTTTCTTTAGATATATCAATGGCCGCAAAGAAAACTTGCTAAACATGTTCTCTCATTGAGTAGCGTTAAGACGTTTAAATTTTCGGAACACAGTAGGTTTACACGTACGTATCCGACCCTTTTAAGCTTGATAACCGTACCAAAACATTATCCAGAAACGGGACGAAACGTTATTCAGTGTTACTTAATGTAAGAAATTTATTTACATTTTTCTCAACCGGGCTAAAGATTTTGCTACCGGAATAAACCAATTTTACGCCAACGCTTCTTACCTAAACTGTTCGCCAAGAAGTCAGCTTAATAGAGATGTTTTCTACTGTTCTGATCTTTGGTCGTTGTTAATGGCTGTATGTAGTACAATTCGAGTGATTTAAGAAAAAATAGATTTGAGGAGGATAATTGACATGTCGTCACTGTCAATAAAAAAAAGTACAATGAAATAAGTACGCATGTAAAAATTAATTGTAAAAGACATTGATTTAACTTCAAGATGAAGAACAACTCGAAAATAGTCAATTGGTAGAATCTGACATACCCATCTCTTGTCCCATTTGTCGAAGTGAATAAAGATGCACCCTAATTGGGGGGTGGCAATATATTAAAAGGGAGTTCTGATAATAATCATTACATGTACATTTATATATATAATTACTGCTATATCACTCAGTAATGCATGAAGAAGCAAGTTTCCAATTACAAACGTATGTCCATGTAAATCACGAATACTCAAGGTTAACGAAATGGATAATGTATTGACATAGTGGTTTATGACCATGGCCTGATGGATTTTCTCGGCATTTCCTCAATATTTTTATTCCGTTGTATTGAATTTCTTATTCAAGGAAAGAGTTTGAACAAAGATCGGATCAACATGAAACAATCTGTTGTTGCAGTTAACTATGACATATTTATTGCAAATCAATATATTTCTTTACACATCTGTAAAAACCGGATTCTTATAAACATTGTTCATGTCTTTGTGCATTTAATCAATTCTATAAATACATGTACATTAATACAACGAAAAACAGGGAAAAAATGACGCACAAAACTTGGAGGTGAAACAAAACACAAACTAGGGGGGGATTGTTCGAATTTGTGGAACAGAACAGAGACAAGAAAATAAAATTTGGCTGACCCCATTTTCTGAAATTATATTTTACATGTGGAGAAAAAGATTCTTTTCTTTTTCTGGAATAATTTGTTCTTAGTCAAAAGTGTGTAGATTTCACTAGCTATGTGGCGGTGCATATTTCAGAACAAGACATTATTACAGCCATTAACACAGTGTATTTTTTCATTGCCAATGTAATTCTTTGTTTTGTGTTGGTTTCTTTGTGTTGTGACTTTCACTTGTTTTATATCAAGTTTTTGATGCTTTGAATTAGAAATTATTATCCATCTTGTCAGTACAAGGAATGTGCGTATTTACATTGATTTTTTTTCGTCATTTATTCATTCTATTTACATTACTTATAAGATTCTTTTATTGCTTTGTTTGCTAATGAATTTTTATTGGATTTTATCTTTCAGGTGTAAAGAAGTGTCTACTCTCATCCCATTAAGCCTGTCTTATATTCAAAGAATAACCACTGGATCGATTGCACCTTCAATTATCCCGGGATGCACCTTGAGGTTTCAGTCGCATTAAACTTTGTCATATCATATTTGTATAACAAATTACCACGAAGGCGTGTGAATCTGTTTGGAGAAGCTCTTGAAAAAGGATTAAAAAAGAAGTTTGAAGGACATTGGTATCCGGAACGACCATGTAAAGGATCCGGGTTTCGATGTGTCCGTGTGAATGGTGAAAATCTTGATCCCGTAATGATAAATGCTACCTACGACTGTGGCTTAAATCTAGAAGAAGTGAAATCTTATCTTCCAGCAGAACTTACAATCTGGATAGATCCTGGAGAAGTGTCATACAGAATTAGCGAAAAAGGGCCTGTTAAGATTCTTCATAGTGATAGGAGGGATGAAGAGGTAGCAGATAAAGGCGATAACGAAGTTCAAATATCTGACCGTGGATTTAACCCTGATGCCCAGTGTTTTAAGCCGATAGATTCACTTTCATCTTCTCTGAGTAATCTCAGTTTGTCTCCTGGCGGACTTTCACCATCGTCTCCATCGTCATCATCAGGTTGGCCAGGAAGCAATTCCACTTCGCCATCTAGTGCTTTATTCAACTCTGATATGTCGTCTCATCAAAACATACCGCCATTTCACCAGCAACAACCATACGTTCCAAAAACAAGTACACAACAAGTTTTCACCGCTGCATCATTCGCAGCTACTAAATTTGGTTCAACCAAACTGAAAACAAATGCCAAGCGTCCTACTCGTTTATCTCCGACGGAATTTGGAAATTTTCTGCGTCAAAAATCAGCCATGATTGCCAAAGGAAATGGCGGGTATTGTTCCCCGCAAAGGCCAAGGTCATTATCTCCACGTGATCCACGTACTGAATTCTTATTGGATCAACAGCAGAGGATAGCTATGTCTCAGTTACAACACCAGCATTTACAACAGTTACAACATCAACAGCGCTTACACTCTCCACAGCACCTTGGACCGTTAGGTTCTCCACAGCACATGGCGTCACCAAACACGTACATAAACGATACGTTCGGAATATCATCTCCATCCTCTCCGTACCAACAGCCATACAATAATATGGTCGACTTTTTGCCTGGTCCTACAGCATTGCCATCTCCAGCTGGATCCAATGCCGTTTCACCAGAACAACAAAAAACGTTTTTAGATGGTCTTAATATGAGTGCTGGATCGTATCAGAATCAGTACCCTCACATGCTAGTGGCGAACTGATAATCTGTCGACATTTTTGTTGTGCAATTGACAGGAGCAGGTGTGCTGATAATAAAAACATAAAAGGTCAAATATATTTGATATATTTTTATTGTAACATTGTAAAATGGAACATCCTTTTTTATATTTTATTGATCTAGTTAGATCTTGTTGATTTTATATACATATGATGAGTTAGAGTATCACATTTTTGGGTTCGTTTTGTTAGGAATATGGTTTTTTTATATTTATAAGTAGTTCTACAGGCACATTATCATTATCAATGCATTTTAGCTGGGGAAAAACAGATAGAAACTAACATTATAATTAATTGCGCTTAAATTCATCAGTCATTTTGATTCCAGGCTTTAATGCTTTTTACTTTCACATGGAAATATGTATTGATAAAAAATGAAGAAACAAATGTAGTTTTCTACCAATCTCCGAAACAGAGGTTCATAGCTCTTCCTACGTTAGATATTCACCTCTGCCACACCTGAAGGAGAGATTCCTCTGAAAATGGCCGATTTTCATGACGTCACAGTGTGATATACGGCAGGATATATAAGACGTCACTGTGAAAAGGGCGTGGTAAATCCAATATGGAGGACAAGGTGTGGCAGAGGTGATATCTGACGTAGGAAGAGCTATGCACCGCTGTTTCGGAGATTGGTTTTCTACGACAGTTATTGACTTAAATATGAAAAGCATATGAACAAATTGCTTCAGAAGAGATAAGCCAAGGAAGTGTTTTGTTTACACCCCAAATATTGTATGTAACGAGAGTCCCTTTATAAATTCTACAAGATCGTTTTCGAGGTGATCGGTTTTTTTCATGCTCACTAGACTAACGTATGAGATATTGTCTCAATACGTATAATAGCCATTCGTTTTTTTTTTAATTTTTAATGTTAAGTTTCTTATAGCTGTATATAAAAGAGATATATAAATATTATATAAATATATATTCGTATTCTTTCTACGTTCATATATAAATGGTTCATATGGCGTGGTATAAATTTTATACATTATTAAATGTTGATTTTTGTATTTCATATTTTAAGATATTTATTGATAACCTATTTGTTGAAGAATATTAAGACTGAGAATTAAATTCTCAAATTATTTATTTTATTTAAGGTGGAAGAACGCTTTTTATGGCATACAAATTAGATAGTTATTACTGAGCAGCAATTGTTTGCTTTATTCTTATATATTCCTTTATAGCGCAAGCAAAAATCATTCCCATTTTCAAGAATAATAACTTTTGACATTAATAATTATAAATATACAACTTGATGAATGTTCAAACTATTGGATTTGATAGATCATCACTCAGACTAATAGCCACTTTTGTATGGACGATGATTTGTTTTGCCAATTTACAAGTAAAACACCAAACAATCAAGATGAACGTCAACCTGTATATTTCAGTCTTGTTGCGTCCTCAACTCTCTCATGTAAATTGCTGCAATTACCGATCTTCAAACAAATCTATAACGCGGAATGTTTCCGTTCGTAGACCCGGTACAGAGTTCGTTATTGATATTCTAAAAGCATAAACTTCAATAAACGTTTCCATTTGCAACCATACATTTCATTTCTCTGACGTATGTAATGATTATTGAATCTTTACGCCTTTCTGAGGGAAATCTAAAAATATTTGATCAACACAATTGCAAACTAAATTTACTTCCGTTCAATATAATCATTACGTGATCTTATTCATTAAACCGTTTGGCAACTGTCATTATCAGTAAAAAGCTTGACGTCAGAATCTTGAGATAGCAAACAAGTATCCAAAGTTCTAAATCTCATATGACTGCTCTAACTAATTTGTTTGCCAACAAATAAGCGTACATCCTTGATATAATGTTAGGCCATGGAATGTACGGTTGTGAATTTCAATTAATGTGCTGGTCACGTTCCATATATTTTTTTAATTACGTACACTGGCGTGAATTTTTTTTAATTGTTATTGACAATCAATACCTGGCATTAAATTTTCAAGGAATACATACTTATTGAATTGAATATGCTGTATGTTTTGACATTTATAAAGTTACAAGGTTAATCTTTCCAAGAATAATCAATAAGAATAACAGTTTGCTTGATACATTCTGTATATTTATATTAAAATGCAGGTTGTCAAATCTTTTCCAGGTTGTATATTGTACATGTATATACCGTAACGTATATTTCCATGGCCTTCTATGTCGTCACAATTCTATAGTTATTTAGATTGTGCAATACGAGTACGTTCCATTTTGTAACGGATATTACACAGGGCCTTCACTGTTAAATCTTGCATCGTTTATATTGCTAAATATTTTTAAGTTTGTAATAAAATTGGTATTTTCTTATAAAGATATCGTTAGTCTTTTTAATAAGTAGTTATATGGAGAAAGATTTTCTTTGGTAACAGACACGACCAAAAGAGGAGACTTAGATGTACAAAATACTGGAATAACCATAAAAAATATTAAAACCACACTTGAATAAGAGAATGCAGTAAACTAAAAAACATGCGACAAAATTAAAAGAAAAGCTTTATACCTCGGACTAGAATGGAACTTTCATTGCTGATCCTCATTTTGGATTCACAATAAAAGTCCTGGAATTCCCATCTGCGGTTTTTTTTTCTTCAAAACTTTACCTTTCTTTGGAGAAGGTGTAACTTGGGAACATATGCATTAGGCAAGAGATGTCCAAATATGGTTTAAATTTCATTAATCGAATCACAATATCACACGTTGCGGGTACTATGCATCCATTGCAAATAATTTGAAGTATTGAGTGCACAAGTTTTTTTTGTATTTCTGGACTGACTGATATTTAAGAAGTATTAATGGAATTCAAAAATGGTTCTCCCATCACTCAGTCTTTTTCCTTATGCAGTACAAAGTAAATTATCAGTGTTTCCGAAAGCATACATGTATCATCTAAAATTGGAGGCAACTCTGTTGAATCATACAAATTATGTCCTGCAGTACTAATAACGAAAAGAGGAAGTCAATATGGACTAGAAATGAGGTCTTGCAGTTTTTTTTGTATCTATGGTATATGAACCTCTATGTTAATGCCATACAATTTTAATAAAATTCCATTTTTAACATGAAAAATCAAATATTCCGACCATATTTTTAAGAACATTCAAAATGGTCACATCGGATACTTTAATTTCAACAAAGAAGGGCATACTAGTATTTGTACAACAATTAGAATATATCATATATCTAGAAAATCCAGAAAATTGAACCCAAAGTAGAAAGTTAGTAGATTGAGAATTTTCCACTATCACTTGTATTCTCTCACAGGAATATATCCCTAGCTCATTTGCATTATATATGCCGAAATTCATAAAATTGCGTTTTAAAAACAGCAACAAAAATATAGGTAAATCAGATTAGTAACCAATCACTAAACAAGTAGATAGTACATAACAGTATTAGGTCTTATGAAGATTGATTGATTGTCTAGACAGCAATATATCAGCTATATTGAAGCTCAAGAATCATATCTAGACGCTAAAATACTTGTGAATAAGAAAGACCACATGGATATATATGATCGATTATAATTTGATGAATAGAATTCCAAGAGAGTTTCATATGAGATTTGGTAGATGAAAGGTAATTTGAATGTTAATTAAGGCATTTCCCTTTCAGGAAAGACCTTAAGGTAATAAGGTCTTTCATTACACGTGAAAGACCTTATTGCATTTCTTCTGATTATTGTTCTTCTCCCCAAAGTTGCGACATATCAATTTCATACTTAGTACACTTCATCGACTTAGTGTGGGGACAAAACCACTAATCATGAGAAACCGATCTTTTAAGAGTAAAAGAGTTATCTGTCCAGGAACCAAACTAACAAACCGTAAAAGATGAGTGTAATGGAAAATGTTCCTTATTTAGTGACATACTTTCGTAACATTAGACCAAAACTGAGGGATATGGTATTTTTTTTAGTTACTGCCCTGGCTAATTTTGGGTTTCTATCAATGTGTAATGCTCCAAAACGGGTTTTCACAGAAATCTGAAACTGTACCTTTGTTGATGGCAGTATGTGACCTTCAAAATGAACTCAAGGTCAAAGGTCAGTTTTTATTTTGAGCGTTGACCCTAAACCTTGTTATCATTTTATCTTAGAAACCTCAATAAAAAGCTAACGAAATATAATAGAAGTGTTATGGAAATGAAGGTCTACATAAAACAATTTTGAATCATTGATAACTAAAATCCAAAAATAGTCGAGCAATTAAAAACAACAGTAAAACTCTGAACTTTAACGGTTTTTAATATATAAAACATCATTACTTTGAAAGACTGCATTGATTCGGATTGAACTCACAAAGTATTTGAAAATCGTAGTCAAAACGGGTCTAATATATCTATCAAGACCACCTGGTGAGAAAAAGGCTGCACTTGGGCAAATCAAGGAAATGCGAAAACTTTCGGTATACTGAAACATTTAAAACAATATTTAATCAAGTCAGAATTGTAATTTTTACATTACCTTTTCCAGCTTATACAAGAGATCAATGCCCTACTAAATTCTAGATTTTTATTCCAAATGATTCCGATGTTTGGCCTGACGATGATTTACACCTGTAAGAATGGGATGTGTGAACGAATAACCAATGCAAATAGAAATGGAAATCCTAAATCATCTAGTGACAGACCTTTGCATGAGGGAAATACTCTTAATTTAAACAGCATATACAAAATGTAAAATGTTACAAGTTTCAAGATAAAACCCCGGTAATCGGGTCAGCACCGACGTAGACTACTGGGTTGGTGAATACCATCGGGGACTAACAACAGTCCATCAGCAGAGGCATCGGCCCAGTGGTAATAAATACCCAAATACCAAAGTTACTATTAATCTAGTTTCTGCAGATGGCCATTTCGACAAGTCATGTCTCTATAGCGCTAATAGACCATATCCGAGTTCTGGTATTCAGATTCACCAGTTTTTGTCCGCCCTACGTCACAAACGTGTCCGACCCATGTGACCAACTTCATGATGTTTAAGGCTCTATGACGTGACGTTTTCTATACTGTGACGTATTGAAAAGTAGTCTGGTAAATCCTAATGCCAAAGGTCGGATAAGGTCTATTAAAAAGTGAAGGCATTTAGAAGACAATGTACCGAATTATGACTAAGAGCCAATAGAGAAAGCAAACAATAAAATCTTTATGGAAAACCAAAATTAGATAAGGACAGAATATCTCCCTCTTGTAAAGCTTTGTCTTTAGCCAATTTTGGTTTTGTTTGATGACCTTCTTAAAGTTTGGTTTTTCTGCACTAAAGTGACATAAGCTGTCGAAATTGCCATCTGCAGAAATAAAACTTTTAAGTAATTTCGTTATTTAAGCCCCTCTTACACTACATTGTAAAACCTAAACGAACGACGGACGTATAGAAATAAATTAAATCCGTTTGTCTCCGTTTATATACGTTTGTAGTCCGTTCTTTATCCGGTGAATACGATACAAGTACGGTGATATCCGTTTTGTACGGTGAAAAGTTTTGAACATGTTCAAAACATTTGAACTGACATACATTGTATACCACACAAAATGTCCGGTGAATGTACGGTAGGTTTATAATTTGTAACTTCGGTATTTAGTTATTTGTTTGGTTCTCATGCGTTGTATATACGTTATTCACTGGTTACTTGTCCGTCTTGCATTCTTTTATGTATGGTAGATTTAATTAGTGAAACGGACTTTAACCAAAGCGGATAAACCGTTCGAATTCCGGACTTACAGCGGAAAACACTTGGATCGACGATCATTGCATGAATCAAATTTATAAAATATATGTTGTGCTATAGCAAAAATGAACATGTAATAACCATAATAAGAATCGTTAAAGTAAGCCACAATTAAAAGATAATAAAGCAAAATATAAAATATAAAAAAATTATAAAAAGGAAAAACACAGCTAATCACAATAAAAGCACAGAAAGAAAAGCCCATATTTTCGACCTTATAGCTTAAACTATGAGGCAACCGAACGGAAAACAAAAATGATGGTCCTGCTAGAACGAGGAACTTGAACAACTGATTTATCTGGTTTCCCCATAGGCCGATAATTTTGGCCAAACTTTCTGTTCCTTTCCTCTGATTTTGTCCCTTTTTATCCCCCACCCAACCGAGTTGGGGAGGGGATATAGCAATTTGCCTGTCCGTTCGTCCCGTTTCAGATTAAAGTTTGTGTTAAGGTTCATATCTGAGAACTTACATGTAAATGTGGCACATCAATCATCCTTGGTCAGTAGATGCGTCTTGGAGAGTATTAATCTTCAGATGATAATTTGGTCACTATAACCTACATTTATGCTTCAATGATTCCGATTAAAGTTTGCGTTAAGGTTCATACAATGTATCTGAGAAACTACATGTGGCACATCAATCATCTTTGGTAAGTGGATGCATCTTTGAGAGTCTTGCAGCTTCAGATGATAATTGGGTCATTCTGACCTGCATTTTATGCTTCAATGACTACGGTTACAGTTTGCGTTTAGGTTCAGATCTGCGAAACTACACGTGGCACATCAGTTATCTTACAGCGTGATGCTGCTACAGATAATTGAGTCACTCTGACCTACATTTTATGCTTCAATAAATTTGGTTCAAGTTTGCGTTAAGGTTCAGATCTGAGAAACTACATGTGGCATATCAATCATCTTAGGTCATTGAATGCGTCTTCGAAAGGGATGTTGCTTCAGATGATAATTAGGTCACTATGACCTACATTTTATGCTTCAATGACTCTCGTTAAAGTTTGCGTTTAGGTTCAGATCTGCGAAACTACACATGGCACATCAATTATCTTAAAGCGTGATGCTGCTACAGATAACTGGGTCGCTCTGACCTACATTTTATGCTTCAATGAATTTGGTTCAAGTTTGCGTTAAGGTTCAGATCTGAGAAACTACATGTGGCATATCAATCATCTTGGGTCATTGAATGCGTCTTCGAAAGGGATGCTGCTTCAGATGATAATTAGGTCACTCTGACCTACATTTTATGCTTCAATGACTCTCGTTAAAGTTTGCGTAAAGGTTCAGATCTGAGAAACTACACGTGGCACATCAAACATCTTTGGTCGATGGACGTATTTTGGAGAGTGATACTGCTTCAATTGATAATTGGGTAACTATGACCTACATTTTATGACTCAATGACTCCGATTAAAGTTTCCATTATGGTTCATGTGGTTCATGGCTGAGATACTACATGTGTCGCATCAATCATTTTGGTCAGTGGATGCATCTTTGAGAATCTTGCAGCTTAAGATAATTATTGGGTCACTTGTTTTTCATTTTACACTTGACTGTTTTACGTTTATATTTTTATCTGAGATACATGTTTCACATCAATGATCCTAATGTTCAGTAGATATACCTTTGACATTCATACATCTTTAGATTATATTAGGGTTATTATTTCTTGACAGCAGAGGATTAGCTGTCGTTTGCGACTGCTCCCACTTCTAGTTACCGTTTAAAATCTGTCCTGCTTTTACCATTCTAATTTTGCTTAATACGAATTTACAACGGTTGCTTATTATGTGGTAATCCAGTAGAAGGTGTTTGACACTAAGTACTTTTTTTAAAGTCGCTTATTTAATTTAGTACTTACAAGAGTTATGCAGTGCCTGTTTATTTGTATCTATATTGTAACATTCTAACATATATACCCAAAACATCAAAATCTTATTTTTCCTTTTCACGCCGTTTGAAAACGATATATATGTTAAGGAGAATCCGCTACTATAGACTAGTATTTTCGCCTTGCGTCGTTGGTGAAAAAGATAATCTCTAACCCGACAGTTCTTTTCTTAGGCTCTTTTCTCTTGCCTTTCTATTTGGTGGCATTTTGGGAAAATGAATATAATTGGCCAAGCACGCCGTAATGATTATCTGTGTAAAGTCAGTTGTTGAATGGTCTGAAGACACGGGTATCCTTTTTTTGAATAGTAACTATTCAATTTATTTTCACTCATACGGTACGTTTTCGTTAGCAATCCGTTTTATTCAGCACTCGTCTGGTATGTTACCGTTATAAATACGTTTAATTCGGTGCTCGTCCGTTAGGTATCTGGTGTCAGTTCGGTTAGAGTTCGGAACCAGGTCTGTGCATGTACGGTGTACTTACTGTATACCTCCGGTTTTTGTGCGTTTTCGTTGTAATTCGTGAACGAACAAAATTATTTACCACCGCACAAAAATGATTTTCATCAGTTACTCATACGTTTGTATTATACGGTGTAGTGTAAGGACGGCTTTATTTTTTATTTCTCATGTGATTCCTGAGCAAAAAAAGTGGTTCAAATATTTGAATGAATCTAAATATGTCCGAAAAGCTACGAAAATGCCTTTCTAAACCTAATGTATTATTTATTATTTTTGTTGTTTTTGTTTGCAAGTCGCATCCTAGTTCACTTTTTCAATATTGAATATTGCCTTTTCTAATATCAGTGATAGGTTGAACTGTTTCAGTAACGTCTCGATTATTTTTTAGTATGGGATTTTATCTATTACAAAATTTTCATATTCAAAATGGGTCTACCAAAAATTTTAAAAAATGACCTTTCCACATATATTTTTATCGATGTTACATTTGAGCAGTCAAGGTTTATTTACAAGAAATATTGAAAATCACTACCAATTTTTTTTTTTTTGTTCACGAAAATACGTCGTTTCAATAATTATAAAAGACCATGTTACTTTTTGTTGGCCATAGTAGGTGTGTTACATCTTGAATGAGTTTAAATTGCTACAATCACGTGGCTACAATATCATTAAAAATAATAACCGAAATAAATCATCGAGGTACACCAACATGAGCAGATTTTTAACATGAATTATTTCCTATGAATTACATGAATATCGTCCAGAGTGACGAGTGCATAGGGCAGATCATGTTTACCCTTCCGGAGCACCTGATTAAACCTCCATTTTTTGTGGGGGTTCAAACTGCTGTGGCGTTCTTGTTGATTTGCTTTGTCTTTTTAAAGTTGTCTCAAATCGTGTTGATATGAATTACCATATTTTTTGATGCCGAAGCAAAATAGGAAAAAATCTAAAATCCTATTTTGTTTCGGCGTTTGTTTGCCAATCTATTCAACGTGGACTCGCTGATTTCGGTTTTATTTCAAAATTTTAAATATAATTTCATTAGTACGATATGTCAGACCAAGTCAAATGCCTCCGAGGCATCACATCACACAAATCTCATATTTTTCGTCATATATTATCGTGAATAGACAGGAGAATTGCTATGCTGAAATTGTGACCTATCGTCTAACAGTAAATCATACTGTAATGCTTGTGTAATAAAAAAAAACCGACAGTTATGTTAGAGCTTAAAATATTTCTTGCATAATATAATACAAAGACAAGCATCAGTCCTCGATTCCGACTCAGTCAAACTATATTTAACAACATGTAAACCGATTAATCACCAACAGGTTAAAACATGAATAGAAGCAAAAATTAGAGTTGAAGGTAAAACAAGATAATGTGGTTTAGTCTACAACTAAAATTACGAGTAGTTGATATGGCAAAAAGCCGTAGGTTTTCAAAAAACGTTTTTTGAAAACCTACGGCTTTTTGCCATAGTTAACTACTATCTACGGGACTAACGAAAATAAGCAATTGTTATTCACTACAGTTGAGACGGGTAAAACGGGCTAGATTCTTAGTTCACTCACATTTTTTACGTTGCTTGCATGACACGGGTTATACATAACACTGACGTGTATCTCTGGTTCTACACTTTTGATTCCTATACATTTCTAGTAAGTCTGACAGGTCGTCACCAGTTACTCTCTCTATAACAAATATATTGTTAAAAGGATAATATAAATATACGATTTCCCCTTGAATATCAAGTATTTCATAAAAACCATACACCTTTGTTTTTATTTTTTTTAGATTGGTCAAATCATATGCAAGCATTTTTTTTAACTGATTTTTTATTATAAAAGTCAAACATTATTACTTGTCACAACGATTATGCACCCTCCTACCTGAAATACACTCATAATTTTTTATCTAATAAATATTCGGGTTATAAAAAATGGAACAAATGATAACACTTTCTAGTTATGCCGGTAATGGCACCGCCTCTAATTTGGGACCGAGTTTGAACAACCCATAGAACTAGATAAAA